>JAECUM010093902.1:0-89420 GCA_016617855.1 Megalonaias nervosa | reverse complement strand
AGAGAGAGAGAGAGAGAGAGAGAGAGAGAGAGAGAGAGAGAGATTAATGGGTTGGCGATATACGGCCCGCTGTTTGTCGAGTACACATAATTTTTTCAGTGTCTCATCATATCTTCATTATCTGACCGATTGGATTTTAAAATATAACCCAAATACAGAAAACGGTTGACATATGTAAGAGCGTGGCGGTTAACATGTACAGAGGGAGCGAATGTATCTTCGCTAGCCAAGGGTCTGACATGTTAACCCTAGCTACATCTTGGCAGATCGATCACATATTTCAGCGCTTTGTCCTAGCGAAATCTATTGGATTTCATGAGTTCCCTCCCTTATTATTTATTGCCAACACCAATAGCGTTTAACAGTGGTGCATTGTACATCGACCGAAAATGGTGGGGGCAATTGACTTCAAAAAGATACCTTGTAAGTTTAACTTAGAAATTATGACGACATATCAAAGAGAAGCCATTGCAGGTGTCTTTGAGTGAAAGGATGTATTTTTACAAACACGGACCGGCAGTAGAAAATGCTTATTTTATGAGTCCATTCAAGTTGTGTGCTCCCCTTGTCACGATCATATAAGAACATTGTTCAAATTAGAACAACTCGATTTGAATTAGATGTGGTGGCTTGCCGCCACATCCAATGAAATTCACAGACACGAAGCCCATACATATTTGATCGATCCGCCAAGGTGTAGATGATAGGGTTAACATATCGGAATTTCGGCTAGCGAAGATGGAGTGGAATGTAATATTTTACTGAAAGACCATGAATGCCGATGTTTAGTGATTTAGATCCATTTATAATATCATTCTCAAATGCGTATTATTAAAAAAAATTTTAAAAAATAGGGTGTCAAATGAATCCCCACGTGACACCGCCCTAGCTTACGATTTAACTCGTGTATGTATATATTAAAATCTTTTATATATTAAATATATATAATAACACGTGTTGTTAGGGTCTTGGTGGTGGAAGTTTTTGGCAGAACGTGGGATCAACTTTAGGAGAATTTCTTTTCAATTAAACAGATACAAAAAGATAGGAGAATAGTCGCAAACGTTTTATGCTAATAATTAAAATGTTCGTTTCGTAAAACAGATGATCCTGCAGATGCTGAAGATAAAGTATTCGTTTCATGAAACAGATCAACTTCAATATACAGTCGCTCAAATAAACATCATTGACTAAGAGTCATGCGACCTAGACCACATACGACCACGCTTGAGGTATTTACAGCCGTAAATTAATGAATCTGGACTGCGTTTTGCAAGCAGTTCACTTGTAAAATCTGATTAAGAATAATACTGTTTAGTTATGGGAGAGGAAAGGGACAGAGAGGTCTCCCGACTGCTAGAAGATACATCATCTGCGAGTTACGGTCCTATTACTATGTCATTTACAACGAATGGAGATAACACCAGCAATGACAGCGGGTACACGGAGTTATTACGAGGCAGTGTGCCTTGTCCTACATGCAGGGGATTGGGATACGTACCGAAAGGTACCATGCATAATTGTTTTGTTTGATATGTGTTTAGTCGAACACGAATTTATCCCAAGGCTTGGTCAAATTAGTCCTACAATGTAAGACATCGACCTTCATATTATGTTTTGGGGGTTTTACATTGTGGGACTGATGGTCACGTAGGCATATTTACTAAAAATTAAATATTAATTGTTGTTCTTAAACTTAAACCGAAAATAGTCTAACCAAATTTAAGTCTATCCAGTCAATGTTGAATGCTCTGTACTTAAATGTCATCAAGTAATTTTGGGATGAAATAATTTTTTTTTATTGCTTGGGCTTTAACAGTGGAGTCTAGATCATCTAGTATTCCCACAAACTCCAGTTGTTGTTGTTTTTGGTTTAATGTCATTTCTCAACACAAGATTGACTGTTCATGGCGGACAGTATAACGGGTGCAAAAAGACCCTGAGGAAACCCCAGGAAGAACCACTGACCCACGGGAAGCTACTGGCAGCTTTCTCACATACCCGCATTGGTCAAGCCTGAGACTCAAATAAATAGAAACTTTAAAACATGACAATGTAAATATTGGACACAGGGGACTAAAGTTTTTACTGAAATGGATTGTTCTAGAAACTATGAAGGAAGGACTGGTTCGTTTGTCAGCTTGTCAATGTCAAGAGTCTCCATTTGATTTGAATGCCAATTTGCAAACTGTGTTATGGACACCCTGGTGACAACCAGAATAAGAATTATAAATTGATAAATATTTAAGTTTTGTGAATTTTTTATAATTTTGATGTTCTTTCATTTTCTAAATCAGTAGGGGGCTACCAATAAACTGGAAATATGTGAATACTATAAACTGGGTCTAGAAAAGAGGACTTGAACTCTGTCTTAAAAAAAAACAGGGTAGTATGAATATATTGCTTTCACTTTGACATCACAGCACTCAACAGTCAGTCTGGTTTGTACAGGATCACACATTTATGTTTGCCTCGTACAAAATGACCACATAATTTAACATTAATTTTGCTGTATTTTTTCGTGTGTTCATGTTTACAGACATTGCTTACAAAATCTGATAGCCTGATGCCTGGGGCACCTCAAATTTTAGATCGGGCTCATCCTCTATTCTAAGTGAGGTGCCCGTCAGGCTTGCCAAAAACAATTTAATTGCCTGAGAAAGCTTTGATCGCGTTGATGAAATGTGTAAATGTATTTTCAGGACGTTGACATACCTGCATAATACGGCATAATCAAAATCAGATCACAACTGTCCTACATGAAATTGAGATATGATTTTAATCAAATTGAAGCATGGTGTGTCATGATAAAAATATGAATGCTCCTAAAGCCCCTGACACAGTTGTGTTTCAGGAAAACACAATTTTCAGTAATCTTCAAGGAAAAAAAGGAACATCAACCAAAAAACCGTTCTGTCAGTATATGCTCATTACATGTAGCATGTTTAAATGGTAAACAGTCATGATTGGAGCTGATATAAAACTATCCCTTAGGCAGTATAAATAGTGGCAATTAAAGGCAAAGAGGTCAGGTATAAACCACCATTTCACATATTAATTGGTTGACCACTCAGGTGGCCTAGTGGTTAGAGCGTCTGCCTTGGATGCAGACGGTTGCGGGTTCGAACCCCAGCTGAGTCATACCAAAGGCTTAAAAAAATGGTACTACAGGTGCCTCGCTAGGCACTCAGCATTAAGTGATTAGTGCTAGGACTGGTTGGCCTGGTCTCACGATCATGTGACGGGGTGGGACATCATGCTGCATTTCTGTGGCATGATGCCCCAGTGCTAGACATCACTATAAACTGCCACACTGCAGACATCATAGCGATATGATGGAATAATTGTTAATTTAAAGCTTGTTAAAAATCCAAATAACATACACACTTAATTGGCTGACAGTAGATAGTGAGATGTGTTTGATGGCTGCAGTGGGTGAGTGCATGGTACTAATTTGGATAGGTTGGATCAGGAAGTGGAACAACCCATTATAGGTCAAAGAGATGCTAGATGCATATACAAGAACAACACATCAACATACATCAGCTCGGTTCTTATCAGGATTCACTCAGAGAATCTGGCAGGGAAGTTTGAAGACATGGGGCATCCGGTCCCTAGTGAGTGTTGTGAAGAACACTAATGACACTTGCATTACAATCAAACCCTATTGTAACTATTGCAACATGTTGAAAAATATAATAATATTAAAAAAGTGGAAATTTTGGGCATATGGAAATTGGAGTCTGGGCTTGTGAAATTTGAGGCTGGACTTTTGAGTTTATTTAAGTCACCAGCTCTTGGCCTGCGTCTAAAAAAAATTTCTTTGAGCACTGACAGATACGAATAAAGTGAATAAATTGCCCTTTAAGAGAGTGTGGAATAAATTTTTTAAAATGACACTCATTACAGAAATAGTTTGAAACACCTACATGACGTGTATGACTTTTACCGTACTTAAGTCCTACATCATTACATTTCTGATTCAGCCATTCTTTGAAAGAAATTTCTAATGTGGCCACCTCATGGAAGAAATTTTTACCATAAGTAGTTTAACATACCACACAAAGATTTGTATTGTTACTTAGAATTAACATACAATTAATACATGTACTATATATAATAGCACTCAGGGGTCAAGCTAGACTTAAATTTTAGGGAGAAGTGACTTCTCCTTTTGGTCAGAACAGGGAGAAGTAGGAGCTAAACAGGGAGAAGTGGAAGCTAAACAGAGAGAAGTGAGACCAAAGCAAGAAACACGATATATATATATATATATATATATTTATATAGCTGCATTATCTTATTTTAATCATGTGCTCTATTTCTCAGTATGCTTTTAACAGTTTTAAGCAATGCCTTATTTTCAAGTTGAAAAATATGTGTTATATGTTTATTATCAACACATTTTGTACGTGTATAAAAATTATTATATTCATACCCATTCTATTCATACTTGTTGTATGTGTGTGTTTGGATTGAGGTAAATGCAGTGTGTTTTGGCCATATGACTTAAAAAGCACATCAGAAGCTATACATTGTAATTAATTTTAACTGATAGTAACAAGATTAGAGTCTTGTAATTGCAAGTTGGTAAAAATGCTTAATAAACTACCACTTAATCATTTTATTTTCTACAAGTTTTGTGTAAAATTGCAGTCAAAAAGATTTCTAGCACTCTTTGAAACGACCAATAATATATGTACATATGAATAAATACACAAGTGACTTCAAACCATACTTTTCGTCCTGATTTCATTGTTCCCGATAAAACATTAATGTAACTATTCATAACAACACACTGAAGCACTAAAGTCGATATATATCTAATCTGGACCCTTTTTCCCCCCAAACGAAACATCCAAGAACACAAGTATTGCACAATGCGAGTGCATCTATTTTTAGAAAGAGGGCTTTTCTTAATATAACTACTCACTTTCTTGCTTCGTTACAGAAATTCATTAATAGGACTGCATATTTATGGTTGTATTACTTGTCTACCTACTGGTAATAACGATATGCATTGGTTAAATTGTATTTGCTTCATTACTATATATATTTTTCGTATTTTCATGAAAATTAATTACGGTAAGTCAGAAAACAACCTTGACCTTGCAGCATTGTTTCGAATTCCACAACAGAGATTGTCACATGTTTCTGACCAACATTGTTAAATATTTAGGCTAAATCTCCTATCACATAATATTTAAACTTTGTTTTCATTATATTATATATCTTCCTAAATCTATTTGCCCAATTATTTACGAATACAGACAGTTTAATGAAGTGGTATATCATATACACATCGATGTCCGCCATTACAAGTTCATTTACGGTTTCAACCTGATTTTATACAGAAAATACGCAAATACAGCCGTTAAAATCTCCATTTATAAAAAAAGGAAATAAATTAGAAAACGCTCTTCACTGATCATATTTTTTAAAAGCAAATTACTATTTGCATATTGATGTTTAAATTTCGAAACAGAATTTGGTATATTTTCATCACAGCACAGTATGCCCAACTTCATGAAATCAAGTAGTGATATCTTGCTCCAGAAAGGGTTAATGGTCAGTTAGCTATTAAAACTTGCATGTGAATGTGCAAGAATTTCTTTTTCGCCGTAAGCTGATTGTTATCAACACCATGTAAATACATTTCGCCTTGGGTTGCAACAGTGCCAGAACTTAACTGGCTACAGCGAGGGGGCATCTCAAAAGTCATGATCTACAGCCATTTTATGTCCGAAAAATCAGAGGGTGAAGTCATTTTCGCTTTCTTAACAGGAGAAGGCGAAGTTTACATTTCTCGGGCGACTTTTTCTCCCACTTCGCCTGGTAGCGTGACCCCTGAGCACTAGGGAGGGCACCTGCCTTTTCTCCAATGGCCTGTTGAAGAATCAACACAAACATCTCCAGCTACCCTCTTGCTATGAAGTGATTCTATTCATGTACATTGTAATGGGGCAAATAAAACTGTTGTCAAAGACGAATAGATCACGAGTAAAAAATCAAATACCTAAGTAGAGTTAAGTTTTCAGGAAGTTTTGCATATGATAATGTTACATGTATTAAGCCTCTGTGAGGTAAAATATATTGGAATGTTGACATTAACCATGACAGATAATGTGAGATCCTCACTGTAATTTGCTATCCAAATAAGGCTTGCTATACTTGGATATTATTTGATATGCTACTCAATACATGCCATATTTACCATGATGTGTTTGATTTCTAATGAAGGATTCAATGCCCTTATATGGCACACTGAAAAACAAGGCTGAAAACGGAAGTAATTAGATGAACTAATATGGCAGATGATCCAGCAGAAAATTTTATATGAAGAAAATATTCTTCTGTGTTTCTAAATTGAAATTTGGCAATTCTGGCATTAAATAAGAAGAATATTTGATTTGTTTCAGGACACAAACTTTCTGACAATATACAAACACTCTGATTGTGCTTCATAATGATTTTAAAAAGAAATGTATCATGGATACACAAAAGATACGAAACTTAGTCCTTCTGTTCTTCATTTTTAAAAATTTATTACCTGTCTGTCACAAGAGGGTCTCTAACATGGTCATATTGTTTGCATTTCAACCAAACAGGAGTTTATTTGCTAACACAGCTGCCATATTTGCATGGGTGAGTATATTTGTTCAGATTACACGAGTAATAATTGTTAATTTTCTTCAGTTAGCTCAGAGTAGTTGCTTAAATTTCATTAACCTTTGGAAATCTGGCAGTTTGAACCCATGTACGTAACAGTTACATGGCCTGTCCTTTATTATTTGTTAAATTTTCTGTAGAAATATTCAAACAAGACATTGCAAATATTGGATGCATGTGACAGTTTTTACCTTTCATGTATGTGTGGTCTGATGAAGTTCATTGCCGAAAATTAACCGTTTACGAACTGGAAAAGGACAGTGATCAGGCTGGTGGTCTTTGACACTGAAACTTCCACTTGATATGAAATGCAAACAAAATGGCAGGTTATAAATTAAAAATAAATGAATGAAATATGTTTATTTTGTGCATTTTTATGTTCTTAATGCATTTCATATTTAGAATCACAGGATGAGTTAAGACTGCCAATGTGACAGTTTAATATTATAATAAGAATATGTATTGTGATATGCAGTATAGAAGTTTTGTCTTGCAGTGTCTTCCCTTGTACAGAACAGCTTTCTCCCCAAAACTACCTCACCCTATTGGATCAGATTTGAAAGGGTCGGGACCTAGCATGAACACCTTTCACATGCATAAATAGATACCAGTGCGGTGTCTAGTCGATGTGTAGAAATGCAGTAAAACAATGTGTCAGGTACCACCAGTTTCTTTGAAATAGATGGAAATCATCCTGACTTGCATGTTTTGCAACCCAAGGCACCTTACTATAACATTTGTCTTTTAGAGCAATATATTCCATGTGCGGTATATTAAACCTCTTTGATCCACTTTGTATTGTTACATATATCAATATTATGTGTGTTAATTTTCATGATTATAGATTGTAAGGGTCATTTAGTAAATAAAACTAAATACTAATTTTCTTTATAGTTGTGGGTTTGTACTTTAAGGTGAGGTCATTTTAGTAAAAATATTACAGTTTCACAATAGAAGTTGACAATGTTGATGAGATGAGTTCATGTCAAAGGTTTTCCATAAAAACTAGGCTGATCTAATTCATGAGTGGCCATCAGCTTAAGTACATGACCTTATTGACAAAGCTAGATTATTTCAAAATGATTATTTGACCCTCATTGTGCGTCTTAAATTGTGTCATAGTTTCTTATATACTGGTAAGTATGATTTGCTTAAAATTAGCTATCCCTAGCAAAAACATCGGTCTTAGAGGAGACAGATGCTGTAGTTGTGTTCAGTTCAGTTAAGAGGATTTAATTTATTTACTTACATTGGAATTACAAAGTGTTCAAACTTCAGGATTTAGTAACTGTTTTGGAATTACTGTGAATTCATTTAAATACATTTTGGATTTTATGATTATGATTCATCAAGACTTTTGGCACATTGGCACAATATGTTGGACTTAATTCGGAATACTTGGAACTCTTTTGGAATACTCTATACCTTTGGACATGTGAAAGATCTTTTATGAATATCTAGATTTCTTTCACCATACTGTAAGTTATTTTTAATTTTTCGCTTTCTATTATGTGGAATAAAGTATTTGTTCAGTTTTAGAAAACATTTTGGTTTTTGCTTTGTTATGTTACTTAGTTTCAGATCATGGTGTTGTAACAGTATTATTATTGTCTTTGTTCATTATGATGTTATTTTTTTTTTTTATTTTTGCAATAGTAGTTATTGTTGTTGCTATTCTAGTCCTTTCCAAGAAGATTTTAAATTCCACAAAGTATTGGTCTTTGTACCTGTCATTGACTATTGCAGTCATATATACTTAGGATTTCTTGTGTCTGGTATACATCATGCATTGCCTAGTTAATACACCTGGCCATACTGTATCATCCTGTGTCAGGTATACATCAGGCATTGTCTGGTTAACACACCTGGCCACATGGTATTGTCCTGTGTCAGGTATACATCAGGCATTGTCTGGTTAACACACCTGGTCATATGGTATTGTCCTGTGTCTGGTACACATCATGCATTGTCTAGTTAATACACCTGGCCATAGGACTGCTTCGGTGGCCTAGTGGTTAGAGCATCCACCTCAGATGCGGGAGATCATGGGTTCGATCCCCGGCCAAGACATACCAAAGACTTATAAAAATGGTACTTGCGGCTTCCTCGCTTGGTGCTCAGCATTAAGAGTTGGTGTTAGGACTGGTCGGCCTGGTGTCAAGATAATTTGACTGGGTGGGACATCATGCTACATGTCTGCGGCATGATGCCCCAGTGCTAGACATCACTATAAACTGCCACACTGCAGACATTGTAGAGATATGACTGAAAAATTGTTAAAGCTAAGTTAAAAATCCAAATCACACACACACCTGGCCATATGGTATTGTCCTATGTCTGGTATACATCATGCATTGTCTTGTTAATATACCCGGTCATATGGTATGATCCTGTGTCTGGTATACATCTTGCATCATCTTGTGTCTATCTTCCATAAGCAATTTAAACCAAACTTGTTTCTCAGAAAGTTTTTAGAGGGTATGAAAAAGATGGCCAATTTAGTTCATTAAGTAACTTACATGGATGGAGTAAAATTGAAAAGACTGTTCATAGTTCATATATACACATGTATAGGAATTATTAAATAGTAAGTTATGTTGCTATAGTTATTTCATTGTTGAATTTATATTTCAGAACAAGAGGGACAACTTATTGCACTGATTCCATTAAGAGACAAAAGACTAAAGCCTCGCAGAACGTAAGTTTGATAGCTTTTTGTTGACCCCATCGTTAGATTTCATTACTCTCAGAAATGTGTCAGAGTCTGCTTAGTACCTCTCAGTTACTGAAAAGCACAAGAAAGCTAGAACTTCTGATGAGACTCTTGGAGAATTATATTTTTTTTTAAAAATGGTTTTGAATTTGAATAATTTACATATCCTAAGTTCAGTCTTCAGACCTCAAGTGGATGACAGGTCAGACTTCATATATGAAGCTTTTGTTCTTTGTTTTAAGAATTTGAGAAATTAAATTTATTAATCAGCATTTACATACCTGCAGATCATTGAAACAGTTTATGTTGTATATGGTTTTTTAGTTTTAGTTTTATTGGCATTACTGTTCTCTGTATTGGTTAGATTTTAGTTTATATTATACAGATAAACGTACGTCATTAACAAAATATGAAAGAATAATTATGTATAAGGTACATAAAATACTTCAGTGACCCTGTTCTATGTAGCCCACTGTTAGGGTTCTAAAAAGACATGCACCTTCAAGTTTCGACTTATGGAATTTAAATTTTACCCATTTGTGATGGATGGAAATTTCAACCTGTGCCTTTTTATGATACACATTGATTTTGGCCAGAGCAGCAGTATTAATTATACTCTGGCATAATTTCATACTAAGTGTACCATGTCCATAATAAATTTACTGATTGTGCCAGGGACTGTCATTGCTAGAATACTACTTATATGCCCCTATGTGAAATCAATATGAAATGGGCATAGCCAACACAGACCTTCCAACCCTCACGATTTTGGCATGAATTTTATGACTCTCAATAACGTTCACGGATTCACGCCGCATGCAAAAATATCATGAATTCCTGATTTCTCAGTTGGCTTAAATCTGGAATAAAATAACTTTTATTCCATTAAGTGCTAGTAGTAAAGGTAGCAGTAGTTGTCACTGATTCCAATAATGGTCCTGTATTGCTATAGTCATGATGTTAGTAGAACTATATCCATTTGTTACAGTTTGCCTTGTAGCAAGCATTGTAAGGTATATAGTCTATATTTAGAACAGCAGTTTTACAAATACTCATGAAGAAGACTGGGGCCCAACTGATTTTTTTTTTTAAATGGCACATGTACATACTTATTATAACTGTAATTTATTTTAAACAAACTCTAAATGAAGAGAGCTTTTTCGAGCGTAGGAATGTTTGAGATCTTGAAAGATTAGCATATATCGTAATTTGCTTGAGTTCATATTTTACCGCGCATGTGCCAACACCACTAATCATTAACAATTCGACATTTCATCTTCTGGAATAGTACCTGCTCGTAATTAAGCTATACTACACTTAAAATGTTTACACCTTCAAGGAAAAAGATATGTATTCCACAAAAAGTGAAGCATAGATAGGAGTGCATCAGAATTGGCCTTGCATTCAGCCATTAAACATCAATGTACATTATGTTTTTCGCACAGTAATGTGCTGCGAATTTTAGAATTGGGAATGTGCCCAGGGCTCGTACCATTGCTTACATTTACCTGCCGTACATGTACTATATAATATTTTTATATAGTTCATGTATGACAGATAAATTGTAAGGAACGATACAAGCCCCTGTGGGCATGTGGCAGAACGATGTGAAAAAGCACACTGCTAGTAAAAAGCATATAGATATTTGGAAAATTAAGAGTAACCCCGTCCCCAGCAGATTTCATTTCTGGGGTACTTTAAGCCGCCTACTAAAGTCCTGCAAGCTACCAGTGCTGAAGCATTGTTTGTGAATTTTCTTGCTGAATATATCTTGCCTTTTTCAGTTGGGGATCAACAACAGTGACAGTGAAAGAGTATTTCATATTGTAAGGAAAAATAAGAAACTTTAGTGCCTTCTTAGGTGTTGAAAATTTGCAGCAATGTTAGTCATCAAGATCAACCACCAGGCAAGAAACCTGAACTGTTTTGAAAACAAATTTACCATAACCCAATTGAGGAAGTTCAAGTCTGCCACAGAATCATATGGCAAATAGCGTGAAGTTTGTGCATATCAGTAAATTTGGCTGCAGATAAATTTGTACATATAATCAGTGTAACTACTATGTTTTAGTTTTATTTTGGGATTTTCATATAATGCAGTACTGACCATCAGAGTGGATGAAGCTAGTGTCATGTTATAATTTTTCATGTTCAAAATTCACTAATTTTTGTCACTCTTTTCACTAATTGTGAGTCTGGCAGGTTGGCAGCTCTGCCAACAGGTCACTGTTGTCATGCTTAGGTGGACATAGCTGACTCAAGGTTATATTGTTTCTTTATTATCTTTGACATTTTTGATAGTGGAAGAGGTAGTCAGTTATGATTTGAGTGCATTAACTTTTGAATCAAATAACAGTGTTTGATTGCACATAGCGTGTTTTTGTTACAGTCTATCACTTTTCAAGAATAAAAAATCATTTCTCTGAGACAAAAATAATTAGTATATTTTGCATATTGTCCCCATATTACTGTAACAAGTGGGAAGCAGTCTACTGGAGACTGGAAATATAATACCAGTGCAAATCAAATGTGTAGTAATCAGGTTACAAATGCTGACACATGTACACAAAAAGCAGTTAATTTATTACCTGACTGTTGTGATCGGGAGAGTTTAGGCCAAATGCAGGATGATTCATGAGTTGTTTTAAGTAATACAGGAATCAAAGGTGGTCCACGATGGCTTTCAAGGCTTTTAATAAAAATCAGCTGACCTCCGTTTTTGTATTGTAGAATTGTTCTTGCATTGCTCCAGACACTTATATAGGAATATTTAAGGGAACCGGAAGGTGATACATGTTTCAGTTCAGTTCTTTTCAAGATTCCTAAAATTATGCTATCTCCAAATACCCAATAAACCCTTAAAATACTTAAATAAACACTGGCTTAGAAATAAAAAGTTCAGGAATACATCTGTTGTCCAACTCTGAAATATTCACCTTAGGATGAACTTGGCTTGGAGGAGTATTAGAGAGCAGTCAGCAACTTTTAAAACCAAGCCAGAAAAACATAGCATGGTTGTCTTGTGATTGCCACATTCTAATGCTGATAGGGAGAAGAAATTCTCCATTCTTTTCAAAAATAATATTTTTCAAGGGGAAATCAGGACCAGAAAACAATTGAGGGCCTGCTAAGTGTGAAGCTTAATAATCACAGGTAATGCCATCATTGGTCACCTGTCAATCATCTTCTGAGTGAAATTAAAAATTCTTGTGGGTTATATTTAAAAAACAAATTTTGGCAGTGAACAACAAGACACACACCGCTTCGTTCATTAATATTTTTACACAGCTTATTAATGGATCACAACAGCTCAAGAAATATCAGCCTCAGAAATGTCCTAACAGTGATGATCATTCCAACCCTCATGCTCCAAAGAAACAGAAAGTTAGTAATAATTGTGAGGACAAGAAATCCTCAGAAGTTGTAAGAATCCACTAAAGTTGTAAGAAAACTTAAGCTTCATTTAAAAAATACTGTACAAGTGTTTCCTTGTATTTAACATGAGACATGAAATCTTAAGCATTAGTTTGTTCCATGAATAACAAACATTCCCAGCTATAAGATCATCACTCAAGACATATTGTGACTTGTGGGATCTTAAATTTGTTGTTATGCCTGTATTTGTACATAATTATTTTCTATCATAGATGAACCTCTACAGATGCCTCAAAAAACAATACAAATGAACTAAGCTATGCTGACAACAAATCATATTTGCTTCATTGATTACAACAATACTATCTCTTGTATGAGCACAAATCAAACACCTGTCAAGATCATTTGCTTACACTCAACATCAATGTGGTCTGGCACAGTAATAAAACCAAATAAGGTAATAGGTTATCAAAGTAAATATGATCACTTCCTTAAATCACTGTTATAAAACTGCACTTAATTACTTTCTGATGACAATGCATTAACACAGTGGCTTAAAAGTGGTAGAATTGAGCTTAGATCCCTGTCAGTTTGAATAATATCATTATTCCACATGTGAATCAAACACCAAACCAGCTGCCCACATGCATTCAGCAAACAGCATCAGCATTTGATGTGTTCAAAGCCAATCGAAGTGCAGAGATGCTAAGCCTGCCTTGTGTATGAATCAACTTGACTGTATTACAAACTTCTGTCTTGTGTACAAATCAACTTGACTTTATTATAAACTTCTGCCTTGTGTACAAATCAGCTTGACTGTATTACAGACTTGTCTTGTGTACAAATCAACTTGACTCTATTATAAACTTCTGCCTTGTGTACAAATTAACTTGACTGTATTACAGACTTCATTAAGCTAATTCATGCTGAATAGATAAATGTGGTTCATGCAAAAGTATCTGAAAGATTAGACCTAATTATCCATGGCTTTTTGAGAATACTGGTCTTGTTTAATTCAACAAATTTAGGATTATTTACTTGTAAATAATTTTTGTATAGCATAGGCTTGATGGAGATTATGTAGATTCAATTTTTGTCTGAAGATCAGTGAAGTGTGTGCTTCTTTACTCAGCAGTAATTAGTGTATACAGGCTGCTCTGGTGGCCAAAGTGGTTAGAACATCCATCTTGGATGTGGGAGGTCGTGGGTTCAAAACCCAGCCAAGCCATACCAAAGACTTATAAAAACAGCACTAATAGCTGCCTCACTTGGCAGTCAGCATAAAGAGGTTAGTGTTAGGACTGGTTGGCCTGGTGTCAGGATAATCTGACTTGGTGGGACATAATGCCAAATGTCTGTGGCATGATGCCCCAGTGCTAGACATTACTATAAATTGCCACACTGCAGTCATTGTAGTGATATGACTCAAATTGTGGAAAATACTTTAAAACTCAAATTCATATACACACAGAATGAGACATGCTTGCATGAGGATTTAAATTTCTTGACAACAGTTCACTTAAATGAATAAACAATTTGAATAAATATTAAATCTAATTTTCTAATGCATTATCATTTATTATTATTTCTTTCATCTTCAGTTATACTAGCAGGTCAGTATTTTTGTGCACTTTATTTGGGGAGAGAGGCTTCTTTATTAAATATGAGTACATTTTACATTGGGTCTTTAAATTTGTGGTTCAAAGCAAAAACACAACAAAATCCATGAAAATGTTTGATCCTACCTTATTTTTATGCGTATTTATGTGCACTACAATGACACATTCTTTTGTAACACCACTCATTATAAGGCTGTTACTTATTACACTTTTTATTTGATCCTAAAGAGGGAGCAATATATATTTAGGTACATGAACACAGCAGCTAAAGCTCATACATTACCACAGCAACTAAAACAGATACATTACTGTACCACTGCAACTAAAACCTATACATTACTGTACCACAGCAGCTAAAACCGATACATTACTGTACAACAGTAACTAAACCGATACATTACTGTACCACAGCAACTAAAATTGATACATTACAGTACCACAGAAACTAAAACCATTAAATTACTGTACCACAGCAACTAAAACCGTTACATTACTGTACCACAGCAACTAAAACCCTTACATTACTGTACTACAGCAGTTAGAACCATACATTACCAAGGCAATTAGAATGAGTGTATTAACATAGCAATTACAGCAAATACATTAACTCAGCAGTTACAGCAAATAGATTAACACAGCAGTTATGACAAATACATTAACATGGCAGTTACAGCAAATACATTACCTTCTTATATCAGGTAGTGTTGTATTTGTTTATAAGCTTTTGCTAGATTTCATCTACCTGTACATGTGCCAGGCTGTATTTCTGTGTTTGATTCCTACCTGCTTATGTCATTGTGGTGTATTTGTTTATCAGCTTTTGATAAATTTCATCTACCTGTACACATGTTCCAGGCTCCACTTCTGTGTTTAGTTCCTAGTGCTACCTGCTTACGTCAGATTATGGTGTATTTGTTTACAAGCTTTTGTTAAATTTCATCTTCCTGTACATGTACCAGGCTGTCTTTTTTGTATTTAGTTCCTACCTGCTTATGTCAGATTGTGGTGTGTTGTTAATAAGCTTTTGCTAGATTTTATCTACCTGTACATGTGCCAGGCTGTATTTCTGTGTTTAGTTCCTACCAGCTTATGTCAGATTGTGGTGTATTTGTTTATCAGCTTTTGATAAATTTCATCTACCTGTCCAGGTGTGCCAGGCTGTATTTCTGTGTTTAGTTCCTACATGTACAAGTGTGCCAGTCTGTATTTGTGTGTTTAGTTCCTACCAGCTTATGTCAGATTGTGGTGTATTTGCTTATAAGCTTTTGATAAATTTTATCTACCTGTACATGCGGCAGGCTGTATTTTCTGTGTTTAGTTCCTACCAGCTTATGTCAGACTTGTGTGCATTTATTTATCAACATTTTTTTAAATATTTCAGCTACCTGTACGTGTGCCTTGCAGTGTTTGTCTGTTTAGTGACAGCAGGGCTACTTGTGTTTTTCATGTTTCCACGAGATGTTCAGTTGAAAAGTCAGAGTCCATACCTTCACCCGAGCCAGGTGTATGTTAATGTCTCAGAGAATTTTGTTTCCTTCTTCATAACGGTATGTACATGTAAGAGCTGATTGTAATTGTCAAACTATTGAATGTCATTAACACAGACTTTCAGTCATTACAAAATAAGTACTATTTTCTTTGTCCAGATAATTTATGTGCTAATTATAATTATATTTTTTCCAGAAAAATAAAATCTCTATTGTCAGGATCATGTGTTGATGTGCCAGGCAAATTTAATACTGGATGAAAATGGGCTAGGTAAGCTGGCTTGAATCGGATGTTGTATTGTCAATAAAGAACACTTACATGATAGTGTTTGAATGTTTTCTTTTACAAAATCAAGAGGTGAACTGGGTGGTGGAGTGGACTAAAGTGCTTGCCTTTACTAATCACTGCCACCTGACCGCTGTAAGCATGGGTTTGAGTCTGGCTAGGCCAGTGTGGGCAGTTGAGAAAACTTGCGAGTAATTTCCCATGGTTTGGTTCATCTTGCCGGGGCTCTCCCAGGGTTTTTATCCACCAGTTATTCTGGCCTCCATGTATATCCTGTCTTGTGCTGAAAAATGACATTAAGCCCAAAATAACAGGAAGAAGAAAATCAAGAATTCTGGTTGTAGTTCTAGTAATTTTCTTTTCATTTTTGTTTCTGTTGATTGGTTCATATACAGATATTGCAATTAATGACAACTATCTTACACAGACTGTATGATAAGAAAGCTCTGTTCTTTCATATCCTTGTCTTGCATCTCTCTGATCTTTAGCCATGGTCAAACTCATAAACATTTTTCTTGACGTTTTTGGATAAGGTTTTACTGTATGGTCAAAAGTCTCCAACCCAGAGAGGAACAGCTTTCATATTTGCACTGCATAATATGGAAGCTCTGCCCTTTCATATTCATACACCCTATCCTTCCTCTGACCCACAGCAGGAGTGGGCCTTGCATTTTTACAACATTTGCCCTTGACCTTCTCGAACTAAATTTGTCTTGCTAGCTAGAGTATATTTTCTCCATAACCCACTGTATTCATACGTTGAACATTTGAGCCTTCGCAGTTTGTTTTGCTCCAAAACAATTTACCAGATGTATAGCCTGAACTCTTTTTAGGGAGAGTTCCTACTTCCAGAACCTGCAGTGGTTAGAGCTGTTTCAAGAAATTTTGTCCTGGACTCACATTCTCAAGTTCCTGTAGAAAGTTATGCATAGACTTTATTTCAGGTCACTATTTCTTTCTCAAACTGTAAAGATGATCTAGTGGCTGGCATTGTTAAGGAATGTCCAGATCAGTTGAAAACTTTTGGTTGAGGTTTTGTTTGATTCTGAAGTTGATCTGTATGAACATTAGTCCCAACCACTGAGCTATCCTGTTTGGATTGTCGAATCAGGAGGCCCATGCACCCCTAATTTCTAACAATTAGGCTGCAAAATCAGGAATTTCTGCCTTAACATTATTCATGCATCCCATAATTCCAACCCAAAGTCTGGAAAAATCAATAGTTCTGCCTTCACCACTTCATGTACCCCATCTTTGTAAGCCTTAGACTGTAGAATCGGGTAGCTCTGCCTTCACACATTCATGCATCCAAACTTACATACCCTTGGACTGTACAGGCAGGAAGCTCTGTCTTCACACATTCATGTACCCATCCCTTTTAACCCATAGACTGTAGAAATAGGAAGATCTGCCTTTACATAAGCACAACAGGAAGCTCTGTCTTCACACATTCATGTACCCATACCTTGTAACCCATAGACTGTAGAAATAGGAAGATTTGCCTTCACAGAAGCACAACAGGAAGCTCTGTCTTCACACATTCATGTACCCATACCTTGTAACCCATAGACTGTAGAAATAGGAAGATCTGCCTTCACAGAAGCACAACAGGAAGCTCTGTCTTCACACATTCATGTACCCATACCTTGCAACCCATAGACTGTAGAAATAGGAAGATCTATCTTCACAGAAGCACAACAGGAAGCTCTGTCTTCATACATTCATGTATCCATACCTTGTAACTCTTAGATTAGCACAATAGGAATCTCTGTCTTTGCACATTCATGTACCCATCCATTTTAACCCATAGACTGTAGAAATAGGAAGATCTGCCTTTACACATTCATGTACCCATACTTTGTAACCCATAACCTTAGAAATAGGATGCTCTGCCTTCATATTTCATGTACCCATACCTTGTAACCCATAGACTGTAGAAATAGGAAGCACTAGCTTCACACGTTCATGTACTCACACCTTCTAACCCATAGACTGTAGAAATAGTGAAGTACTAGCTTCACATGTTCATGTAACCATACTTTATAACTCTTAGATTAGGGGAAGCTGTCTTCACACATTCATGTACCCGTACCTTGTAACTCTTGGACTGTAGAAATAGGAAACTCTGCTTTCACACTTTCATGTGCCCATACCTTTTAACCCCAGGACTGTAGAAATAGGAAGCTCTGCCTTCACACACATGAGTACCCATATCTTCAAACCCTTGGACAGAATCAAAATCATATGAGAATGACAACATTTTTATCAGGCAGGAGAGCAAGCAAGATGTACAGTTGTTTTGAATTTTTTGCTGAGATGGCAAATGCAGATGTAGAAACCATTCATCTCATTAGTAATTCTGTTTATGAATTGAAATATAAAATTCCCAAAATAGATATTTAAACCATTTCTTTTTGGTCCAGTTTTGGTGTTACTAAATATAAGTTTTTATGTAAATCAATACATGAATTTTTTGCAACATTTTACTTCCAGAACTACTTCACTGTGATAAATGAGAACTACTTTCCAGTCTTGGTGACTGGTGTAGAAATGTCAGTGCTGTATGACACACAAGTTATCAACTCGACAGAGAATCAGTCAAGCCTAAGTATTCCATTGCGTGAAAAGAGGGAATATTACGTTCAAATCCAAATTACTTTCAACAACATCGATGAGCTGGGATACATGGCGTAAGTTACCGATGTTTCATTCTTGACTTTAAATCTGCAGTCCTTCCCAAACTGACTTTTTAAATAGTATTATGAATGTGTTCTTTGTAGCACCTAACAGTGTAAAACAATGGTCTGGCCCTCAGAATCCATTAGATCATCCAGTTTGGCTTGTTTAAGGTTTATGTGCCCTTCTTGATCATTACGCCATGTATTTTGGCAATATGACTTTCAGTGAGCACAGCAGAAACTTGACGTTGTAATTAATTCTAACTGATAAGAGTAATGGATTACATCATTGTAATTACCAACAGGTATAAAATAGTCATCAGCCACTGGAACAAGCAGTTTATTTTTTTAGCTTTCAGAACTTTCTCAGATTTTGACCTAATCCAGAAGGTCAAGATAATGATTTAAATCATTCCTCTGAACATGTTGTTGTTAAGTTGATGTTATTCATCCATAACATCAGTGACCACTATTGTTTGAATGGACGAACTGTATGATGTGAAGACATCTGTGCATGTGCTGTCATATGGGGCCCCGAGTGGCCGAGTGGTCTAAAGTGCTCTCCGTTACGGATCACTGCCTTCTCACCTCTGTCTATGTGGGTTCGAGTCTAGGATTCGGCGAATGTGGATATGTGAGAAAGCTTGCCAGTAGCTTCTCGTGGGTTGGTGGTTCTTTCCGGGGATTTCCTGGTTTCTTCCTCCACCATTAATACTGGCCGCCATGTATAGCCTATCGTGTGCTGAAAAATGGCGTTAAGCCCCACAGCAACAACAACAACAACAACAACAACATCATGTGCTGTCATACACATTTATAGGGTTTGCATTCAGATTGTTTTCAAATGTTTTTGAGTGTCATTTTCTGGTGAAGTTTTAGAAAATAACAAAAGATAAATTGCTTGTTTAAGTTTTCATTGATTTAATATTTACCTATTTGTAATTTTAATACACTAACTAATCTAGGTACTCCAATCAGTTAAAACTATTTACAGTGGATTATTCCAGTGTGCTCAATTTGAGTTATGTACATGTTGTACTGACCAAGAAGGACACATAAAACTTAATTTATGGAAAATCCTTGTGTTGTGGTCTAAAATTAGTACTTTTTCCATGCAGTGATATCAGATTTTCATAATTAGATCAACTTTCACTACATTGTAAACAAGCACTGTGTACAGATGAATGTCTTGATATTGAATCAGTCTACTAGATTTTATAGGTAGACCATATTTTAGATGAGGCACAAATTATCTTGACAGATTGGGCACCTGCTTTGCCATCCCAGGAGTAAATTATGGCTTAACTGTGTATGCGCCATGGTGATCTCATCACTTGTTTCTTGTCGTCATAATTTAAGTGTACAGGAACAGACTACTAGAAACATCCAGCCTTGTTTGCCTGACATTTTCCATCTCAGCTTCGATTCTCCCTTTTTCCTTGATTGTGGTGTACCTTTGTTTAAAATACTTTCACCACTGTTCATTGTGAAATGTCATTGTTTGAATTTTCAAATTGAGAATGGGGGGGGGGGCAATCAAATGCAGTTCAACACATTGCTCAACCTCACTGTGATCATCAATGTTATGGTTTGTCTTTATTGCAATTGTCATGATGATAATAATGAAGATAATAGTCATCATTGTCATAATATCATTATCATCATTATGAGTATTGAAAATCCTAAAGATTGAGAGTCGTGACCAACCAGTTAAGTGTTCTTTTTTTACATTAGAATGTCATGTCTGGCACCGTATGCAAATTTTGATATATCAGCTACTCTCAGGTAATTATACTGCTGGTCAGTGATTATGTGTATTGGTGAGCAATCTTTATTCAGGCTACCTGTGAATCACTTGGAAATTCCCAGATTGCTCCTACCTGTGGACGTTTCTTAAAACAATAACTTGAATAAGCAGTAGGTAAGAGTGTAAAAGTGATCTCAACTTGACAGTGGATTGTATGAGAAGAAAGTAGACATCCTAGTCTGCTTTTTTAACTTATGGCCTTTAATATCATTCTGTCTGTCTCTCTATCTAGCTCTGTTTGTTTTAACCATGAATGTCCTTTTCAAACTGTAAAGTATGACCCATGCATGCAGATGAATGTAGGAAAATTCATTTCAGGTGCCACTGGTCATACACAAGAATAGCTTATGAATGGCCTTTTGTCTGTCTTCCAACACCCATCCATTAGGATCAGTTTATTATCACTAGTTAAAGGATTGTCAGGAAACTTGACTCGCACATTCATCCCTAAGTCTGGGTTGTCCTAAGTAAAAATGGTTCCTCTTGAACATATCTGACTTGGTGGTCATCTTGAAACCCTCATCACTACTCCTTCTGAATGGAAGGTCATATCAGTATGAGGGTTTCACTAAAAGACTTTATGATGTCTACAAGGCCCAGTAATAAAAATGGTGCTGTCCAGACATGCATTATGGAGACCATGGCAGCCGTCTTGAAAATCTCGTTATTGCGACTCCTTCTAAAAGGAAGGTTATCAACCGAGGGTTTTCAACAGAAGACTAATTATGATATACAGTTTATGCCTGTCTGACCTAAAATGAGGCTGCTGTGGTGAACATATTGCAAGTCATGTCATATGGTAACATCAGCATGGGGTTTTCGCCAAATATCTAATTGTGTCCAGTTTATCCGAAATGAAAATGCTGCCAATCTGAAATCTAATATGTTTTCTGCAGTGGTTAACTTGAAAATCTTATCACTCAAGAATATTAGAGAGGGTTCTAGCACACGGTAATTGAAAAGAAGAAATGATCTTAGTCTTGATTACTCGGAAATTTGTTTCACGTTACATGGTTCACATAAATGTCTGAATTTGAAAAACACCAGTGAATGCACAGTGGTTTAGTTAAAAAGAAAATACTTATTTGATTTTTATTCTAAATTGACCTTATTTTGTCATTACAGTGACAGTTGCCTCAATCCTATTCGATGGGCCCATGAAATGGTCATGTTTTTCCAGTGAGTAGAAAATATAAACATCTGTTGGTAGCATGATATGCCATGTTCAGATATTATAAGATTTGTTTTTAAAGGAAATATATCCTTACTGATTTTAACAATGTAGCTTTATATTGTGCAGTGTACTGTATTTATTGGATATATTGTGACAAGATAAAATAAATAGTTTTTTCATGTCACATAACTTACGGTTAAACATCTTTTCCCCAAGATTTTTTGTCCCAAAACTTACAGAAACTAAACAAATTCTGTTGACTTTGCCACCCATTGCACATATTATAATAAAGTAGGTAAATGGAACACTTATTTGATAATACATTGAATGAAATTGACCTTGTACTGTTCTTATATATTTTTGTTCTTCACAAGCAGTTTTTGAGCAGAAGACACAAATATATCAATTATCCAAAATCCATGATTCACTTAAATCAGGTAAAAACATTGATATATTGTTCATTGATGTGAATATATATAAACAAATCATGTTTGGTTGTCCCCACAAGTTTTAATATGTTATCAAACAGAAAATTGGATCCAACAAAATCACAGACAACAGAGTACTACAAAGTACCAGCAATTCATGCACAACATGGTGTGTGGTACAAAATAACCAAAAGTGCATTATATCCAGCTTAACACTGTTTTAGAAATAAAAAAATCATCATTATTAAATACATTCACTGTGAGTGCAAATGACAATATTTTTGCTTGCATGGGTTACAGAAAGCATTCTTAAAGATAATTAATGTTATGTATGCTATTGCACTCTTCAGACATCAATGTCTGTCTGTATCAGTTATGATAACAAAGTGGCAAACAATAGAAGCTTGGATGGTGAATAAATGCACCTGGTTGAGAGAAGTAAACACATTGTTTCAACTTAATCTATCAAATACAAGGATTATTTTTATTTACAAAGCAAGCCATCCTCAGCAGCCAACTTTGGATTATTTTAAGTATGCTGATATTTTTATGTACAAAGTAGGCTGGTTTCTTTTTACTAGTATTTACAGGAATTTCAAAAATAAATTAAAACAATGAAACAGTTGGGGCTCTGTGATACTTAGAGCATACATTCTGCAAAACTTGTTAAAGCAAATTCCATAACTGAATACGTGTCTGTTGTGTAGCATGATCACAAGAAGGTCAGTGAATATAGGACTCCGCTTAGCACTGAACAAGTATCAGACTCGTACCTCAATCAAAGGGCTGGGAAAACAAAGCAAGTGCTGCCATTAAAAGCCTTAGATTTGTGTTGACAAATAACTAAGGATATATTACTTGGGAATTAGATCTGGCTAACAAAAAAAGTAAATATAAATAAAATCATAATTTTTATTGTATCAAACACAGTGTACAGTAAAACACAAATTATAATGCACATACAGGTTGTTCTGACTTGCTTGAAAATGGAAGCAATATACTTACTAGTAAACACTCAACAGACCTGCCAACCCATACGATTTTGCTGTAAGTCTTATGAAATGACCCTTAAAATATGGACTTACAGAATAAAAGCAAAAACTACGGAAAAATGATTGTTTTTGAAAAGTTTGAATAATTTTTTCGTCTGTGTTTCATTGGATCTGGGCTTCATATTAAAATTAGTGGAATTAGTCAGGGAACCAGACTAACTTTACAGCATTACCCCAGATGCTTTAAACTGCACAAATTTTGTCATGCAAAGCATCTGCATGATCAAACTGTTGATGATCGAATTTGTAAAAAAAAATGGCGTCCAGCGAGTGATTCATGTTGAAGATAAAAGGGAAAATAAGCATCTTAATAAGTGTTAATAGTCAACACAGAAGAATAAAAGGAATATTCAGATTCTTATGAATAAATGCAGGAAGGGACATAATTATGTTTATTGGACATCACATGCCAATTTGAATATGTCTCATGGCTGGAGATACGATTGCCATCATCATGTGAATTGGAAAAAAAATTCGAAGAATTATGTCAAGTTGAGAGATAGCAACAAGCCAATGAGCTGCATAGGATTTGGAACTGAAATTTGTGCAACTGTACTAGTGGTAAATATTGTCTATGTGTACTTTTCAGTTGAACATAATGTTTACCGTCTCTGTCTGTTTCGAATACCGAACTTTTAAATACGTTTTCCAGCTTTACAATAGCAGTTTATGATATTTTGTTACACCTTACTGAAAACTGGTCAAACATACGAAAAAAATCAACTGCCTTACTGAGATGGTCTCGTTGGGGTTGGCAGGTCTGACTCAAGGATAAACAGCATTGATGGACACTTCAATCTGTGGTGAGTAATATTTAATTGAATATTTTCAGATTAATAAAAGTCCAAATTTAGATTTTAGTAGTGTGTGAAAATTCCATTATGACACAGATAAACACTGCATACTATAGCCTATATGCATTGCAGGCTGGGAATAATGACATAAAGCATAAAAATATTTTAATATGCATAATTTTGTATCACTGCAAACGTCTTGAGTTTACAATATTGCTCCAAGATTTGTCACATTTTGTTCTTCAAAAGCTTGTAGTTAGGAAAAAAGGTGTAAACAAACAACAGTCTAAGGTTTAAATATTTTTAATAAAATTTGGTTTGCATGCTTTTTCAGATCTGAAAGCTTTGAATTATTCCGTTTTCAGATACAACAACTAAGCATCAGTATTTTGATGGAAACGTGTACCAAAACTTATGATCAGAAATAAAGTTCTTTTGTCCCAAAACATCCTGTGCACAAGAAAAGTACTTTAAAAATTAATTTATGGTGCCCCAATATACAAGGTAAATACGGTATATTAAATTGTGTTATAAGTTAAAGTAAGAAAGATTAAATTTTAAGCATTATATGCCAGTTAAACATTCAAGGAAAGGGGGATTACTCTGTCTACTGATTTGAATATCTTGAAAACATTCAGTTTTCATTTTTGAATAATATCACAGTTATTGATAAAAAGACTCGAGTAATTTTATGATCTAGGATGACCACCTCAGAGTGGATGTGGTCTTTATCAAATGGGCATGGTTGACTGTGTATGCCCCCTGCAAGCATGCTCATTAGAAGATTCATAGGGAGAGAGAGAGGTGCCAATTTTGTCAACATCATTATCAGATAATAATACACATTTCCTAGTTCTAATAGAGATAATGTAATAGATGTAATGCCAAATCAGATTTTATATAATATTAACATAGTTGCAATGCCCCAAAAAACTGTACTAATACTATTGCACATTTTTAATTTAGAAAAGTCTGATTGACACCTTTTGCAATAAGTTTATGTTTTTAATTTATTCAAAGAAATCTGAATAAACTTACACCCTGACTTGACAAGACCTTGTTGATCTTCTCTTGAACAGTGCAAAGTTATTTTACTATTTAAACATGAAAAGTAATGTACGTTTAAATTCTCGATGACAGCCGCTTTTGGTAAAAAAACAAACAAACAGTAAAACAGAAAACACTGAATTTACACATAAATGCGAACCACGTGCTTCGTCCTTGAAATGTAATGACCCAGTCATGAGGCTGAATGTACATGTACACAGCTATGAACTTCAGTTCAATTCTGACTGCATTTATACTGTATAGGGTGTCATTTAATTTATTGTTCTTTCCCACTGAGGTAATTTTTATTCTTTCATTCATAACAAGATAAATTTGTTTCAGATGATATAACCCTCTGATAACTTAAATGGTCTCTCCCTAATAAAAATCAGCTTGAGCCAATGTTCTGCTGAAATACAGACAGTGACTGTTGTAAACACTGCTTTAGTTTTAAGCATTAGAAGACAATGTCAATTTCTGCATCGGAAAGGTGAGTTTCTAGCACTCATTAACAGTGGAAGTCTGGTAATTTTTCCTAATTAATCTGACCTCAGCATATTGTTGAAATGAATATTAATGTGGAATATTGCCAAATCTTAAATGTTCAACAAATTTAAGGCTTTCTGCATGGTTGTATCCATGTGTCCAATTATTTGTTCATTCTTGTAAGGAAAAATATGAAAACAGTTTTTATCATGATAGAAAAAACAAATCAATATTGTGGAAATGATGCATCAATAATTGTAATATAGATCTAAGAGATTTATTTCATTGTAGTTTCCTATTTGTGGCTATTGGAGTATTTGGCTATTGAGACCAAAAAAAATAAAACATGCAAACCAATTTCTTTCAATAATATTTAGTGGATTTCTGTATTTGGAATACTTCTTTGCAGCTAAATGTAGCTAAAATGGATTAAGTGGAAGACGTGGGCTTGATTTCTCATCTCTCGATCGAATGATTGGTTGATAAAATGACGGCTGTTGAATTTAAATTTCTCTAACATGATTTAGTGACTTTAATATCAAGTTTGGTCTCTGCATTTATCTCAGACTAGTTTAGTGCTCTCTACTGCATATTATGGAAGTCTTTACTTAAAATGAAACAAAAACTTAAGGAAGTTGTAATGGAATTGTTTTTAGTACATTTAGTGCTATGAATCTTATTTTTTTAAAAATTATTAATGCTATGTTATTGGAATGTACAGACGCAGTCATTTCCTTATTTCTGTTGCAATTTGCACAATACACTTTAAGTGTCATATGAAATTCAGTAATATTGAACTCCCTGCCATGAAAATAACAATAATGAATGGTAGATGTCAAACATTTTACAAAAAAATAACATTTATACTTGACTGATGTAAAACAGTGTTGCACAGGTTTGATAGTTTCTCCATGCACAAGCAGGGCCAGATCAATTGAAGTGTTTGGGGGTGTGTGTTCCAAACTTTCAAAAGGGCCCAATGTGTCTGTTTACTCAAAATGTGAATAATACTTAGTAAATGTGTACAAGAATAAAATGGTCAAATTTCAAGTGACAAGTGACTGCATGTTTGTGTGCATTTAGTTTTTTTGTAAGCAGAGGAGGAGGATTAATTTACACTGTTCAAGGGAAGCTGCACCTTCATTAAGTCAATGTGTAAGTTTTCTAAATGGACGAAATATAAAAAAACTTTTAAAATTAATTTCTATTGTCCATATATATGATTGAAATAAAGATATCTGATTGCTTTATTTGTTATTTGATTGTTTACATCAGTCTTTCCATGGGTAGTCTTCATTGATTGGCTGTTCAAAAGTCAATCAGTAATGCCGATCAGCCACTCCACAGTGGAGATGCCATCAGTATGCCCGCCAAGGAGCAGTGGTGACTTGTAAGTATTGTATTGCTACGTCGTGGGGCAAAGCGGACGGGATTAAGTTCCCCACTGCAATGCATGTGAGCTGTACTGTAATGATAAATGAACAAGTATAGTCCATCCTAATGTTCTGGTTTTGATATATGTCATGATCAGTCCTCCTGTATAGAAGCAAAGAAGAGCATTGAAAGACATTTCTACAGAAAGCCGAAAAAGTTTTGGTCAGTCTACTTGCAACTTACTATTAGACAGATGTCAGTCAGATCGGCCATGGGCCTTTTTTCTTCTCAATTAATTTATGCATTTATATATTTTGTTGAACAGATTAACAGCTTCATATAGCTTCCTGGGACATACAGAACAGACAACTTTGAATACATATCAGTTTGTCAGCTGCTACGGAGGGAATGAATCCTACCCTGCCATCCTGCCTGTAACTGGATGAGAAGTGTCATGCTGTGTGTGTCTGTCTGTGGAAGAGAAACTGAATAGAATTGTCCAAGTTCTGGCAAGCGATCAGTTGAAATAATGTGGCTGTATTTAGAGTCAATTCCTAGTTCATACCAGTGGTAAGATAATTGCTGAAGTATCAGAATAGTCTTCTTGATTACACACATTTCTGTGTTAAAAGACTTGATGTTACGGAATCTGGATGATAGCAACTTTTCAGCAGGCATGTTTCACAAGCAACAGAGAAAAAAAAGTTTGTCACTGCATTAGATCTTTGGCTGAAATCCAAAGAAATGCCAAAATTTGAAATATGTTACTTGTATATCTGGGTTGTCATGTTTTTTGTAAATATTCATATGTCTTAAGAAAGTTCTGGTCCAAGTCTTACCAGAAATTAGCACAAGTACAAATCAGACATCCTACACAAGAGATAATTATTAGAGGGTATGAAAAATAACCAAGCCAGTAATGCATCTTAATCAGTATAGAACAGTTTTTGTGATTGCCTATTTCCTTTATAAATGTGACCAAATAATTGGCCAAATGTGCTTTGTGTTTTTTAATAAATGTGACCAAATGTTTGGCAAAATTTGATTTGTGTAGACTGAATTAACAAAAATGAAATGGTGCTGTAATTTAAACATTTGTCATAATGGTACAGACCCAGTATTACAGAGTGCTGTAATTTATATAATTTATAGATTTATCCTAATGCCAGGGTGTTATAATTTATACATTTTTTGGGATTAGGAAAAAATTAAGGATATTTTCAATTTTCAGGAAAGTTGGGGTATAGCCTGGGAATTTTATGATTTATGTTCAAAAACATTCGAAATTTTACTCCATTGTCATGAAAGAGGGGGAATTTTGTACTCTCATTCAGGTCAGATTTTAATATAGATGAGTATGCAGGGTAACTTGTCATGTCCATGGTGAGGGTCCTTTTCAATTCATGATTTCAGTTTTGCTTTAGTGCCAAATGTTTGGAATAACTTCTTGAATTATTTGAGGGAAATAATACAATATTTTTTTTTTTTTAAAATCCTGTTGACTTTTCATTAACTTGCACACCTATACTGCACAGTAAACAAGAAGAAAACTGAATTGGGACCTTGCACATTGTGTCTAAGCAATCGTACATAAAAGGGCAAGTGGATTCTAAATTGCTAATTTTGAACCATTTTTCACACATCCTGCATTTTTAAATAAGGTTCAGTAAAAGTTGGGGTGAGGTTGTCTTAGGAGAGGTTGAGGGTACTTTTAATTGACAGTATTTCTCTCATGATAAATACTGATCCAGTAAAAACATACTTGGGACCCAGGGAAGGCACTTTCAAGATGCAGTGTAGAAGTTTGTATCATTTTCATTAGGCTCTTTAAGTAATCAGATTATACTGGTAGAAAACTGTCTTCCCTGATTATCTTGTATGCTTATCTTTGAAGAAATATGGTCCATTTACACATGGGTTTATCATTGAAGAAATATGGTCAGTTTACACATGGGCTTATTGATATATAGTCAGTTTACACATGGGCTTATAATTGAAGAAATATGGCTGGTTTACACAGTGGCTTATCATTAAAGAAATATGGTCAGTTTAGACATGGGTCTATCATTGAAAAAATATGGCCATTTTACACATGGATTTATAATTGAAGAAATATGGTCAGTTTACACATAGGCTTTTTGAAATATGGTCAGTTTACACATGGGCATCTAATTAAAGAAGTATGGTCAGATTAGACATGGGCTTATCTTTTGGAAAAATATGGTCAGTTTAGACATCAGCTTATCATTTAAGAAATATGGTCAGTTTAGAACATGGGCTATCATTGAGGAAATATGATCAGGTTAGAAAATGGGGTTTTCATTGAAGAAATATGGTCAGTGTAGTCATGGACTTATATGCTTATGATTGAAATGTTGTCAGTTTAGATGTTGAATTTTCATTGAAGCAATATGGTCAGTTTGGATGTGGGCTTATCAGTCAAGAAATATGGTCGGTTTAGAGATGGGTGTTTTATTGAAGAAATATGGTAAGTTTAGACATGGGCTTTTGAGTGAATAAATATGGTCATTTTAGAGATGGCAAATATTTATCTTTGATCAGAGAAGTTGTTATTAACCTTTGCGAACCTTACATCTATCCAAAAGACTTGTATCTTGCCTAACTAAAACTGTGTAACTGCATTGATAAAATCTGTTACATGACTTCTTTTTTAGTAACAGTAAATATGACGTAGTGTACAATTAAACAATTATCACTTTTTCTGGTCTTTAGTGAATTATTTAATGGCCAGAAGTTTGAGAATTTTTGGTGCACTGTTTGTCCCAAAAGCTGTAGGGCTACTTTGAGTTCAGAACTCTTGAATATTCAGTTTAAATAAGAATAAAATTCAATCCCTCTGGCCATGCCAAAACATTCTTTGATAATCTCACTGTCATAATATGCAGGATAATTTAAACCATTTATATTCAGGCACACTTAATTTTTCTCTTGTAGTAAGTATTAATTCTACAATATACAAAATAAAACAAAACTCCTGAAACAAGCATAAAATCCCAATTCAAAGTGCCAGCACACTCTTTTGAAATATACTTGGAAAACTCTTGAAGTATGGTAGGAAAACTCTTTTTGAACTATGGTAGGAAAACTCTTGAAGTATGGTAGGAAAACTTAAAATATGGTTGGAAAACTCTTTGAAGTATGGGAAGAAAACTTAAAAGTATGGTAGGAAAACTCCTGAAGTATGGTAGGAAAACTCCTTTATAGTATGGTAGGAAAACTGTAAATTTAATAAAATTATTGCCAGTGCTAGATAGCACTTGAGTGCTGTATACAGAGCTACCAACCCTTACGATTTGATCACGTTTTACGGAAATGACCCTGAAGATACAGACTTATGGAATAGAAGAAACAATTATGGAAATTGTAATTGGTGCATTAAAATCTGGATACTGGCTTGTTTGATTTGGATCTATATTAGATTTAGTGGAGTTGGTCAATGAACCAGACTAACTTGACAGGTGTTCCTCATGTTTTAAACTGCACATTTTTTTTCATGCAAAACGTCTGAATGATCAAGCTGTTGGTTATAGAATTTTCAAAAAAATTTGCATCTTAAGAAGTGTTACAGAAGAATAAAAAGGAATATTAAGAATGTTTGGAGCAAAAAAAGCAGGAGGGGCAACAATTACGTTTATTGGACATGTGTTGATTTGAGTGTGTCTGATTGTGGGAGATCTGATAGTCATTTTCATGTGAAATTGAAATAAGCTATCCAAGAATTTTGTCAAGTTGCGAGATAGCAAGAAACTTTTGAGCTCCATAGGGTTTGGAACTGCAGTTTGTGAAACTGATCTATTTATGGTCTAAGTGTAAATTACAAATGTTTCAGTTGAAAATGTTTACCATCACTGCATTAATAGCATTATATGATAACACTTTACTGAAAACTACTTTTGGGAAAAGATGACTGCCTTGCTGAGAAGGTCTTGTTAGGATTGGCATGTCTGTGTATATACTTGCTTAGAGATTGGTTCCTGCTACACAGACAACATAGACCATGATCTGCTGTCACATAATGTGCCACCAGATAATGGTCTGTGTTGTTTTTTTACTGCTGATTGATCTTTGAGTGGCATAAACCCATGTCTGCGGGTGTGTTATGCAGCAGCAGGATTAGTGTCTGTGCAGTTTGCAGTTGGATCTGACTTGTACACAAGGATATACTGTAATTCTTTAAGTTTATAAGAAAATATGTGTGAATAATTTGCCTTGCCATATATTATGGAGGGTGGATAATAATATTACTGATATCCATCTATCATGTCATGTCACATCCATCACAGATTTTGTTTACACTTGATAACTTGTGAAGAAATTCATGGATTGAAATAAACTCATGTAAATTGAATGACATAATGGACTGAACTCAACTCTTGCAAATTGAAGGAATTCATGGATTGAAATTAACTTGTGTAAATTGAAGGACTTGGGATTGAAATCAACTCATGTCCACTAAAGGGCTTAATGGCTTGAAATCAACTTGTGTAAATTGAAGGACTTCTTGGATTGAAGTCAAATTTGGTATGAGGTTTTACATTAAGAAGACCGAGGTAAAGAAGTCAAATTTGGTATGAGGTTTTACATTAAGAAGACCGAGGTAAAGAAGTCAGATTTGGTATGAGGTTTTACATTAAGAAGACCGAGGTAAAGCTCAGTTTTTCCCCTATTTTCTCCTTCAGATACGTTCTCCAATCACAGTAACATTAAGAATATTAGCCTGCTACCTCATGAATACTAAAAGACGAAAATCATCTTTATCTATCTCATGTAGACAAAAGGCAATAACTCTTGCCTGTTACCTCCCCTTGCCACCACCAGGTGTCACAAGGTATTATTTAGCATCGCTGCACTACTGATAACATCTAAAATTTTTCTCTAATAATCCAAGCCATCTTAGTGTTAAAATTGGACCATCCAACTTTAAATTTGGATTTATTGTGTTGTCAGTTATTCTTCTGCAGGTTGTATATATTTTTACATTTTCTTTCAGATTTGAGTGACTTTGTGACCATTGTGGACTTGTGTATTTAGAACCACATATCAACATGCTTTCGTTGAACTCATGTTGTCATTTACAAGTTAATATGACACTCTTTTCAGTTTTAACTGAAGTGGTATTAGTGAATTAGTAATATGCTGAATTGCTAATGTATGCTTTGTTTTTCTTCTCTTTTGTCGTTTTAGTAGAAATGTCAGCTAAATAAATGCATAAGTTCAAAGCAATAGTCTAGAAAACATCAAAACACAATGCTCTTTTTGCTTACTCCATTTGTAATGGAAGTGGTATTAGTGAATTAGTAACATGCTGAATTGCTAACTTGTGATGTGTTTTTCTCGTGTTGTTTCAATAGACATCAAAGGCTACTGCTCCATGATATCAGACACATTCCGGCATCATGGTCGACATGATATTGGGCAACAGAGACAAGTCATGCCATGTGCAAGTGCCTCTTTCTTCTGTTCAAAGCAGAGAAACAGGATAACATCCCTCAAGCCGTAGTTTAGTGGCTGAAATGGGTTATATGCTCAGTGTACACAGAGGTATCACAAGATCTGAGTGGCCTCATGAAGATCACTACTCATGAGATTAGAATGATTTCTGCGAGCCTTGCATTCAAACATAATGTTTCAGTCTGAGATATAGTAGAAGCTGTTGGCTGGCATGCATAGAGATGCCCATCATCCTGAATTTGATGTGAATATCAAGAGTTAACGAGCCTGTTCATGAATCATACCACTGTATAAAAAGAATCATGATTTTTCATTTTAAAAAATTAACCAAAAGAAAATTTTAGTGGAAGTTGAAGTCATATGGAAGTATTTTTGGTCCTTTCAAGTCTTTTCCAGTAATTTGTAACATATCATCAGTTTCTGGCATACAACTTGAGTGTTTTCAGTCCTTTCCTGCCTTAATGGTAATTTGTGACATAAGACCAGTTTTAGGCATATAACATGCCATTATTATTAGAACAGTTTCTTTTATTCTTTCCCACTCTTTTCTGATAATTCATATAATGATCACTTTTGCGCCATTATTCAAAACTCTTCATTTTTGCTTGATTCTGTTTTCTTCATGATGTACTGTTATTTTTTTTTTTTTCAAATTAGATTTCTGTGAACTATAATCAGCAGTGTTTCTGTAAACCTTTCATGTGTGCCTGGACTTTAAAATGCCGGACAGTGAATTTAAGCCCATCCTGAAGGCTGTATGGAATCAAATTTAATTAAATTCATCATCTTAAAGAAACAATGTGTCCTTCGTGTTTTAAAGATACTAAAATTCATCCAAAAGAATTGAAAGAGTTGAGAATAGAGCTGTGTGGTGTGATACACATGGATCTGACCTTTGCCCTGTGGTAACAATTTTGGAAAAGGCTCTTTTGGCAAAGCTGAAAAGAGTAAGTCACAATACGGAGGACAATTAAAAGAACACAGAGCTGTGTACTGTAAATAGTGTTATATAATTGCACATTGACACATTTTGTAATGTTTTTAAATGATTTTATCATTCTTCTGGCTTCCACGTGGAATTTTTATTTGCTACAGTAAGCATCAAAAATTTTTCAGTAGAATCACACATTTTTGCCCTTTTGTCCCTACTTTTCCTGGCTGGCAATGGGCATCTCTGCATGCAGAGTCAACCATCTCGAGTTTTTGTCTCAGAAATTTAGCTTCTCAGAGGCAAACCAGACTCTGGTAGGTCCAGTGGCAGCAGCCCAGATGACCATCAGACCCAATTCAAACAATCAGCACAGCCTATCAGCTTTGCAGGATTTGCAAGTGAAATTTTGTAGGTAATAAAATTTCAATAATTATTTTCTTAACCATATGTAGGGGTCACAGATCATGTGTCCCTAGGCTGTGTTGCTTATGTAAGTAGGAGAACGTGTTATTATTAACATGGGAAATCCATCCATCATTACATTGAAGGTTACCCAAAATAGAGGTCAGATGCTGAGCATTCCCTCCTCCTATTATCTATTCTCCTAACATTAATGTGATTGGGAATTTATTTGAAGGAGAAAGCAATTTTTAAGTAAATTATATTTCTCCGAGAATACTTACCCAATCACATTACTTAAAATCCCTCCCAACCACCCTGCCATGTGAGCATCATTGTTAGCATATCATTGTGCTAAAAAAAAAAAAAATTGCATTGGCAATGGGAGATAAGGGGCAAGAGTTACTGACCTTTGCTGATATCTGATGAAAAAAGATGATTTTTCATCATTTAGAAGGGCTGGATTTGCGAGGTAGCAGGCTAATATCTCTCACATTAATGTGATTGGGTAAGTATTCTCAGAGAAATACAATTTACTTAAAAACTTGCTTTCTGTTAAAATTGTTTTAAGCTTTTTTATCAGTTTGACGAGGATTGCATGTTTTTTCCACTCAAAACTTCTGAAGGATTTTATGGATTTTAACCAAGTTTGGTATTAGTCTTTACATTGTGAAGACCTGTGTCAGCTTTGATTTTCACCATTTTTCTGCAAAGTTGTATAGAGTTATAGCCCCAGCTTGACTTTACGTTTTGTCATTAAGTTAAAAGCACAATAGCTTTTAACTTCAATTTTCTTGACAGTATGAAGACCAAGGAGTTTTGGCCTGTTTGACAAAGAGCATTGCACTCTGCTTTTGTGCTTAGCTTCTGCATGGTTTTTGGAATTGAAAATTTAATATAAGGCTTTTAGACTGAAAAAGCCGAAGTCCAGTTTCTTTTTGCTGTTTTCTGGTAAATATTTACATAGTTATGGCCCCTGTTTGACTTGAAGCTTTGCCTTTCAATTTCTGCTAAATGACCATTGAAAGACTTCATGGTGTAAAATATAATTTTGTAAGAGGTTACTTTACAATAATCAAGGCCAAATTTGATTTCTTTTTTCCGCAAAATTATATGGAGGTATGGCTCCTGCTGATAACTATGCCCATAAATATCATATTAGCAGGGGCATGCATGTCATGTGAACATATTTCTAGTGTTTAAATTCTTAAGAATGAGGAGTTAATTTGGTCCCTGGGAAACTAAATGAGTTCGCAGTGATTCGACTTTATCCAGTACAAGTTTAAATATACAACTCAATATTTGCACAATATTGAACCTACATAGCAGCAACAAATCCACATGCAATGTTATGAGTGAACATTCCTTAGTCACTAGGTACCCAGGAAAATAGAAATTTCAAAAGCTTTATAAAGTTTTTCTTGTATATATTCAGTTCCATGCAACACAAGATGCCAACATTTATTTGTAACATATATAAGTACATTTCATTCATGTATTTTATGCATGTTATTCAAGACTCCAAATTAAATACTCATCTTTAACAATTAATCTGTAACAATTGTTGGTAGAGGTCATCGTAAAATACTCACCTGTAACAGTTGTTGGTATGGGTCATAGTAAAATACTCACCTGTAACAATTATTGGTAGAGGTCATCGTAAAATACTCACATGTAACAATTATAGGTATGGGTCATCGTAAAATATTCACTTGTAAAAATTATTGGTACGGGTCAAATTTACAACATACTTGTTTGTCACAGTTTACATGACCTTAGGCAGCAGTACTGTGAGGACACCTCTTTGATTGTCTTATTTAAATTAATCCCATGATCCCATGTATTGCAAGATTACCATTGATATCAAGGAAGGTATGGGGTTTCCTTATTGCTTGTATGTCTATGATGCTGTAATAAAATCCTGTCAATTCAAAATACAGTAAATCATGTTTTTAAGAAAACATTTAATTGTGTCCTTGTCAGCGGGTGTCATTTGTAAACATAAACAGATTCATATAAAGGAACTGAAAAAATGGGTTCATAAGTATTCTCCTGTATATGTCTATATCCTTTATATAAAGGTGTCCACAAAAACAGGTTTCAGTGTATATTTGTAAATTCAGTTTCCATGCACTACTTTGTTATGATTACATGCACTCCAGTTTGGTAATATTATGGATACATTATGTGTAATGGGTACTGATTTTCGTGCATTTTATAGTTGATAGAATCAACAAATTAAAAACATTGAGCAGTGTTTTTTCTAAGGAGACAATGAGACTCTTTCACCACTCTACAAATTAAAAACCCCAATGAGCAGTGGTTTGTCTTTGCAGACATTTAGGCTCCTTCACCAATCTTCAGATTTAAGTTCCAATGAAAATGTCATTTTATTTTTTGCTATACAAATTTATGCTTACAAAAAATCAGGGAGTTTACAGTACAGTTTTCTGATAGTCTAGTCAGTTTTCTATCACAGTTCAAAATGTCTAACATTGTCATGCAGCCTTCAGTAATCTCAGAAAAAAAAAATGCATGAAAGATGTGTATCTTTGTGTGCTCAAAAGAAATAATGCCTGAAATTTGTGTATTTTTGTCTACTCACAAGAAATAATGCATAAAAGTTGCGTATCTTGGTGTACTCACAAGAAATAATGCATGTCAAGTTGTGTACCTTTGTATACTCACAAGAGAGATTTGTAGTTATCAAGTTACTGTGCAATTTTCATTTCCTTTTTTGTCACTTTTGATATATGCCTTTTTATTTACAAAACTTTGGATATGTTTACTGTTTAGAATCTAGTTATGCATGAGCAATTAACAGAGTTGTAGCCACTGATTTGTGAGCAATTAGCAGAGTTGTAGCCACTGATTTATGAGCAATTAGCAGAGTTGTAGCCACTGATTTATGAGCAATTAGCAGAGTTGTAGCCACTGGTTCGTCAGCAATTAGGGAAGTTGTGGCCACTAATATGTGTGAGTAGTTAGGGGATTTGTGACCAGTGAGAAGTGTTAGAAATTAGAGGAGTTGTCTGCATTACTTTATGTGAATTATTGAGGTTACAGACACTGAATTGTGACTAATTAAAGGAGTTGTGACTACTGATTTGTGTAATTAGATGAGTTTTGACCCCCGATTTGTGTAAGTAATTAGAGTGGTTGAGTCCTCTTATATGTATTGGCTGCTGATTTGTGTGAGTAATAAGAAAACTTGTGAGGTAATTAGTGGAGTTGAGGATACTGATTTGTATAGGTAATTAGTGGAGTTGAGGCTACTGATTTGTATAGGTAATTAGTGGAGTTGAGGCTACTGATTTGTGTAGGTAATTAGAGGAGTTGTGGCTCCTGATTTATGTAGGTAATCAGGAATTGTGGCTACTGATTTGTGTGAGGAATTAGAAGAATTGTGGCTGCTGATTTGTGAGGTAATTAGAGGAGTTGAGGCTGCTGATTTGTGTTGGGTGAGTAGTTGTGGCTGCTAATTTGTGTAGGTAATTAGAGGAGTTGTGGCATGTGATTTGTGTAGGTAGAGGAGATGTGGGTACTGATTTGTGTGGGTAATTAGAGAAGTTTTGGCTACTGATTTTGTGGGTAATTAGGGGAGTTGTGGTTACTATTTTGTGTAAAAAATTTGGAGTTATGGGTACTGTTTTGTTGAGAAATTAGGGGATTTGCAGCCACTGTTTTGCAATCCTTAATTTTGGTTAACGTAAGTGAAAGCAAGATTTATTGATGGGTGGAGTGGTTGTGGTGGTGGTGGTGCTGGAACTGTATGTGCAACATAAATCACAATAAAAATAATACATTTGATCACAGGAAGACTAGTGTATGCTGCTGCTGAAAATAATGTATGAAGTAGTAACTGCTTACCTATATACACATGTATATGTTTGTGTATGGGACGGTTGTGTCAAAATTTGATTCCTATGTATGGTACCTTTCTTTTTCATTTATATTTCTGTTTCAAGATATTATAATTAATGTGACTGAAGGACATTGTGATACATGTGCTTGTCTCTTTTTTAACAATAAAAGTACATGCAGCATAATGCTCATGTGCTTGATGTGACAGAAGTTAATTGATAACTATATCTACAATTCTTTTTGAACAAATTTGTGTAAAAGCATGTTTGTGCACCACATCATGTAATTGTTCAATAAAAATGAACACATTTTAATGGTAATTTCTCCATCATTTCAGTATTCAGCTCTATTGGTCATAGATCAGAATGATGGCCAGTTCACAATCTGTCATCCATTCATTAGGAAAAGTTTGTCATCTCTGCACCTCCTATGCTACTGAGGGAATTGTCATGTTACTCTCTACACATTCATCTCTAGATCTTAAATGAACTGTGTGCTTCTGAGACATATGACATGGACACATTGGTGACTTTGATAAAGGCCTGTTAGTAGTACTTTTCTTAAATAGTTGTCCATGTAGACATGGAGACTTAATATAGTTGTCTATGTAGACATGGGGATTTTAGTCATTTGTCAATGTAGACATGGAGATTTTAATAATTTGTCCATGTAGACATGGAGATTTTAATAATTTGTCCATGTAGACATGGAGATATAAAACAGTTGTCCATGTAAACATGGAGATTCCAAACAGTTGTCCATATCAACATGGAGATTTCAAAAAGTTGTCCATATCAACATGGAGATTTCGATAAAAGACTTGATATGATGTCTCACTTACACTAAATGAAATTAGTGCCAATATAACCTTAGATGTAGCCATCTTGAAAATTTTGTTACTGCAACTTCTGTGGATAGTGATGGCCTTTCTCCCAAAAACTTATTTTGATGTCTAGATGGCATTAAATGAAAATTGTGTTGACTGGACCTCCATTATGGCTCTCTCTAAAATCGTATCACTAACACACCTGAACATATGGTGATATTGACATAGTTTTCACTTAAAGTCTTCTTTTTATGTGTAATTGATTGTAAATGAAAATGATGCAGATCAGACCGTCAGGGCTGCCAACATGGCAGCCATGTTGAACATCTTGTTATTCAGTACTTACTTGAACGGATAGTCATAACAAGATGGGGTTTTCACTAAAAGAATTCTTATATTTCATTGGTACCAAATGAAACCAAATGAAACTCTAGCCAATCTGTTCATCAGTGTGGCCACTATGATAGCCAAGTAGTGAATGGGGGCGATTCTGGAACAATGGGACTTTAACATGTGTGGGTCTGTCAAGGGACAAGGGAAATTTAACATAGGGAATGTATAGTGACAGTGGATTGGGTCTGTCTAGGAACAATAGGAATTGAATGTGGGTGACGTTACGGTACTGGACACTGGCAACGTTGTTGCGAGAGGCTGACCTCAATCAGGCGGAACAGTGTGGCAAGGGGCTGCCCTGAATATGCATTACTCTAGAGACAAATAGAGACATGGACATAGAGACGTAGTTAGAGACACAGACATAGATTTATGGACATAAATCTATCACACAAAAAATCGACTAAAATATTTTTTAGGCAAGAGAGAATAGGCATCTTTTAGAGACAGTGGAGGGGCCCTGAAAAGGGCCTTTGGGTTGTTTTTTTTTAAACACCATTCAGTTAAAATAGAGGGCATCGCACGGATCTTCTTCTCTTCCTCAAATTTCATGTGACCTCTTGACGGTAGATTAAGACTCTCTTCAGGCAGCCTTGCCTCTCCACATAGATCCTTTGTTTCCAAAGGGCCATCTCTGTGATCTTGGTAATTCCCCATGATGATTTGACATACATGGAATAGTCCGGGTTGAACAGCATCGACGATAGGAGGGTAGACGATTCTACGATAGTCCACATCTTCTGACGAGAACAGGTGAAGGGAATGAGGTGAACCACGGTTATTTATAGTGGAAGAGCGGATCGAAACGGATTGAGTTCTTTCACCAATCCTAACACAGGTTATAAACTTCAGTCAGAGTGCGGAGTCTGTCTTCCAATCTGAAGAGAGCTGCCTGTGACCACATTCCCTATATAGGTGCGCTAGCGTCTGTGCGCAGCGAATCAATGCGACAGAGTTAGAACATGACAGAAACTACGAAGATGATGAATTGGGATGGACCAGCTGTGGAGACAAGAAGTGATAGCATAGCAGCGGCTACTAAAACAACGACAGTCCTACTTCCAGAAGAGAACGATTTTAATTGGCATTTAGTGGATTTTCTCTCTCCACAAGAATTTGTTCCGGTATTAGTACCTTCTCCGCTTTCTCCTTCCTTACCATACATCGAGGATTTTAAACAGGCAGAAAGAAGAATTGAGAAATTTTTGCAACAGCAGAAAGAAGCAGAACAAGCCTTCCTCATTCAACAGCAACAGCGAGAAGAAGACGCAAGAAGAAAACGACAGGAAGAAGAAGAAGAAGAAGAGAAGAAACAAGGTCTAGGAGAGAAGGAGGACAGTGAAAGTCAAATGGTGACGCTACTCTTAGACATTTTGGCAGAATTAAGGAGTCTGAAACAAATGTATCAGACTTCTTTAATATGACCCAAGAGAAAAAGACCTTTCCGGGCCAAACACTCAAACTCCGTTAACACTCCCATTACGCCTGAGATACCAACACTAGTTATTTCTACCAAATCATCGACAGTAGCAGGTCAAGAAGTAGGTCTTGGCCGTAGCAAAGGGATAAGGCAGTTAAAGCGCATTACCCCCCGTTCCTGAGTTTGTTTTGTTAGAAAAAAAAAAAAAAAAAAAAAAACCACCCGACGATCCTTTTCAGGGCCACCCTCTCGAAAAGAGACTACTCATTGTTTGCAAAATCAAATAAAACTCAAATCCCTTTTTTCCCTTGATGTACGTGTGTGAGTGCGTGAGTGTAGGTCCTTATTATAAAAATCCAAAAAAAGAGACACGTTTTTCTTTCTGGTATATTCTGGTACACATTACAATCTAATTTCACAATACCACTTTAAAAAGTTCATTTTTCTTCTTTTCTTTTCACTCTCTCCTTTTTTTTTTTTTTTTTTTTTTTTTTTTTTTTTTTTTTTTTTTTTTTTTTTGAATTTCTTTACTGTCACAGGCTTTTTCTCTTCTTCCTCACTTTCTTCTCATCTTTTTTTCTCTTTCTGTACGTGTCTGGGTTCTTCCTTTTCGGAGGGTACCTCTTCTTCCTCTTATGAACCTCTCTCTTCCTCCTGCTCCTGTTGTTTCTTCGGGCAGTCTGAAGACCAATGTCCTTTCTCTTGACGATGATAACAGGTATCTTGACCTTTGCCTCTTTTGACACTTGTCTTACTTTGACGTTGTGGACATTCAGAAGACCAATGCCCTTTCTTCTGACACATATAGCATGTGTCTTGACTTTTATTTCGAAAGGAGAGGGAGTAGTCCGTCGGCTTCTCTGAAGATAACCTTCGTATGACCCCTTTCAAAGCTCTTACCAGAAGTTCGATCTGTGTTGGCTCTTCCATCTTTCTGGAAGGATTGAGAGTGAAATGAATGAGGGAAGACACTGCCCTTACATTAATATATAGGGGACCATGGCGTTTAAAATGTAGTCATTTGACATTTTGCAATCAAGATGAAACGATCGCATCATTTCGTGAAGAAAGGATGAGAAATTAAGAGGCAGAAACGTAACCTATCACCTCGCACAGTAGCTGAAGTCTTGGCTCACATTCATGCCAGCTATTCTGAAGAAGACATGAGTGAGCCAGAATCCAGACCCAGAGAGTCTACGCCAAACCAAAGGCCACCACCACTAACACCTCAAAACTACTAGCGCATTCGAGAGACGGATAAACGTTCCTCTAGAAAATTTAGAACCACAGCCTACCCGTACATGGTGAAATTTAAAGATTTCAAGTCAGACGTACCGCTGGAGAAAATAGAGGGGTTCATCACTCATTTGTGGGATTCTTTGTTAACCACACTGAAACGACAATGTGAAGCCAAAGAAGATGATCGCTTGAGACTCTCCATTTATCACGACAGTTTGAAGTCCTCCGTTTGGATCGAGTTTAGCAGCTCAGCAGAATTGACACCTTCCAAAGTCATCGACAAGATTCAACACGTACAGCAATCCAACGACAAGTTTCACTTCACCGACGGAAAAGCGACACTGTACATCACCCACGTGTCTCTTCCCAAAGGGACCGTACAACGCAGAAAAGTGTTATTGGTGGACGAAATTCTCAGCACCAAACATGATCTCGTTCGAATTAACAATCCTCAAGACAAGATGTGTTTAGCCCATGCCATTGTGGTGGGACGAACGTATACTGACAAGAACGACACGGCAGAATGGAAAAGAGCCTGGGACAACATTCGAAAATCGAACCGAGCCAAACAAAAAAGAGAAGCAGAACTCCTGTTACAGCAAGCTGGCCTATCTAAAGACACACCCTGTGGCACTCCTGAAATGCAAAATTTGCAAGACGTCTTAGCTCCACGCTACACCTTGAAAGTACACCTACAAGAAGTGCGCGGATCTTTGTTGTTTCGAGGCAAAAATTTCAAAGACGGAAAATACATTCACGGCTATCATCATGATGAGGAGTGCATCCAAGAGCCTATCTTTAGGAATTTCCCTCACTGTAGCAAGATTCCTGGAGGTCTTGAAAAAATCTTTCCGGGACCTAACACGCTGGTCGATTTTGCCCGATGGACGTTAGACCCTATCGACGAAACGTGGAGCCAAGAGGACATCGAACGTTACGGCGATTGCCATCGTTATGCCACGGTAATGGCGCACAATTTCTCGGGATACGATGGACAATTTCTTCTGAAATATTATACGGAACAAAGCACCGAACGTCCAAAAGTCACTCTGAACGGAGCCAAGCTCATTTCCATGCGAGATTTGACGAGTTACTTGGCCATGCCATTGAGCCGAATGCCTAACACGTTTGGAATGACAGAAATGGCCAAAGGCTATTTTCCACACTTTTTCAATACTGAAGCTAATCAACACACCGTTCTACCCCATTTGCCTGATGCACACTACTACGACCCCGACAACATGCGCACCGAACAAGGAGAAGCTTTCTACGCATGGTACCTCACTCATGCCTCGGACCCGTTCGACTTTCAGGAAGAAATGTCAAAGTGCTGTCGATCCGACGTGGACATTTTACGGCGATGCTGTGGAAAATTTCGAGAATTGTTCATGAAGTACGGAGGGATCGATCATATGAAAAAAGCTTGCACCATTGTCAAAGCGTGTTCCCTAGTGTACCGCAAACGATTCATGCCCGAGAAGACCCTGGCTGTCATCCGCCTTTAAACGACAAACTTTGTCAAACGTCAATCCTCGGTCAAAGCTCTACGCTGGCTACATTACTTGTGCGACAAGGAAGATAAATGGATCCAACACGCCCGAGATGGAGGAGGTGAAAAGACCATTGGACCATTGGAACGTATTCGGTGGATGGTTGGGACTTGGAAAACCCAAAGATCGTGTACGAGTTTAACGGTTGTTTATTTCACGGATGTCCGACCTGCTACCCTCAACGGTACACCCAAAGTCAGTTTTTACAACCTACCATGGAAGACTTGTACGAGGCCACTTGTCAGCGGCCCTTAAAGTTAGAACAGCAAGGATACCAAGTCGTGGAAATGTGGGAACACGAGTACGATCACCGTTTGAAAACCGATCTCAAATTTAAGCGCATCGTGAAAGCTAAAAGCTGGTGGACCCGCTGAACCCGCGGGACAGTTTTTATGGAGGACGGACGAATGCCACCTGTTTTCTGTACCGCGCTGACGAGGAGAAAGGAGAAGAAATCAAATACTTGTACGTGTGTTCGCTGTATCCTTACGTGTGCAAATATTGTCACTTTTCCGCAGGTCACCCACAATTGCTGACGGAACACATTCACCTGGACAACATTCAACAATACGAAGGATTGATTAAATGCATAGTTTTGCCTACCACCGAATTCTACCATCCCGTTTTACCATATTGCCAAAAACAGAAACTGATGTTTCCCTTGTGCCGTACTTGTGGCGAAACGTGCAACCAAGACCAACCTTGTCAGTACGCCCAGGAAGAACGCGTCTTGACAGGAACGTAGGTTAGCGTGGAATTGTTCAAAGCTCTGGATCTGGGATACCAATTGTTAGAAGTGTTCGAAATTTACCACTTTCCCAAGACAGAACAGTACCACAACTGCGACGAGACTCAGAAAGGCATTTTCGCATACTACGTGGATGCCTTTTTGAAACTGAAACAAGAAGCCAGTGGCTAACCTTCCTGGTGTCACACTCCGAAGACAAAAATAAATTGAAACAGAAATACTTTGTGCAGGAAGGCATACTTTTAGATCGCATCGAGAAAAACGAAGGTCGACGATCGTTTGCTAAAGTGATGTTTAATTGCTTGTGGGGTAAAATGGCACAACAACCGTGATTACCCAAGACGGAGTATTTGACAGAACGTTCCCTCTACTTTCAAATAATTCACTACAAAACCAAATACATGAAACACGTGGGCGTCCTTCGTGAAGACTTGATCTTAGTCAATTACGAAGAAGAACTGGACTTTGTAGAGGCCAACGAATTTGGAATGTATCACTGCAGCCTATGTGATAGCCCATTCTCACTTAAAATTGTACGAAGCCTTACACCAATTAGGAGATCGTGTGCTGTATTTTGACACGGTCAGTTGCATCTACATCGATCGTCTGCTTCACCGTCACCCTGACATCGAAGGAGACCGTTTTAGGGGCCTGGACGGATGAGCACCCCGACGACAAGATTCTAAGTTTTGCTAGTGGTGCTCCAAAAAATTACGGCTATGAATCCCGGGACCCACAAGGAGAAGTGCACACCTAGTGTAAAGTGAAAGGATTGACTCCCAGTTATTGCACCAGTCAAGTGGTGAACTTTGGGGTATTGAAAGGAGCCTTGCAGTCTGGAGAGGATCAACATTTTAAAGGGATCACCTACGAACTGCACACGATTGTAAGTTTACCCACACACCAAATCGTCAGTCGTCCCTTGGAAAAAGTGTATCAAATCATGTACCAAAAGCGAGTGCGGCTTCCCAATCATTTCACTTTACCATACGGACACGTCGATATTAGTCAGCATATAAAAAGGGAAAACGTACAAGACCGACTACAATTGTCAAGCGAGAAAGACGAATCCTTTTAAACAGCCACAATTCAAGTTCGGTGATTCTCAAGTGGAGTGCTATGCTGTGCCTTGCGATTGCAGGGATGCCGTACGCTGTGACCTCAGCGATTCAGCACAACATCATGGGAATATCGCTATGACTACTACTACATCTACCATGGAAAGTGATGCTGTGCGTGTCAAACCTGACGGATGAGAAAGCGATGTCACTTGTTATCGTGGACTCTTTACTGTCTTTTATCCTCAACGTGAAACTATGCGGCTACCGTCTTCTGCCTGAGCAAACAACTGCTGAATTCTCCGTACCCTCATCGAAATGAACCTGTGAAAGAAGAATATTCGTTCCCTGTGCGCTTGTCTGAATACTGCGACTTTGAAAGACGTTTCCAAACCTTCCATGGAAAGTGGTCTAAATATCTGGGAGGACCTACCCCCGAAGGATTAGCCAGAGCCGGATTTATGTACTTGGGCGAAGGTGATAAATTCAAGTGCTTCAGTTGCGGTGTGTCACTTCACCAGTGGGAGCAGAAAGATTCAGCTTACCTGGAACATGCTGGATGGCCTCCGCACTGTCATTACCTACCTTTAGTGGGACGACATCGGTAATCTCTTCAGGGATATTTTACAAGAGAACATTCGTGGTTTGCATGTGGAGTTGAGAGAACGCATTTACCAAGAGTTTGTGAAAATACAAGTCAAACGCAAAGAACAATTGCATCCTTTACGTCACCGATGTTGGCACCACTGGTACCTGAATGCTATAAGACGATTGATTCATTTGAAAGTGCTCCATTGGTCAGACAATGATGAATCACGTGAGATTCATAAAGTTTGGGTTGCCACTCATTCTACTTACAAGGTGACCATAGTACACCGAAATCCAACGGAAGAGTTAGAGGATTAGCAAAATCTTTTACACGATCAAATCTTGGTTCAAGAGGAAACTTCTGTGCTGTGTGTAGTATGTGAGTTAGTGACTAAACAAGTTTGGTATCGTACTGAAATAAAACCGCTTCTGTTAAAAAAGTACATTTATTACCTTCAACAAAAGAGGGTATGTAAACTTGCTACCATGCCACGATCTTTATCATTAGTGATACAACAATTGTCGTGGAAGGAAATCAATGACTGCGACGAATTACCAACCCTTTTTACGAGAACTGTATCGAATGAATTTGGGTCGTCGTCTGGTGTATGTCTTAGTGACATGCTTTCTGGGATTTCGTTTACCAGCGGATTCCTTGTGGGCTCTTTACGATCTGTAAATCACAATACCACCAAAAACATGAGGGTGGTACCTTAAAATGTACACGAGAGACTCATTCTGTTAAAAGCCTCGCGTTTTCATCTCGATACTTCTCTACCTCTACGGGAAAAAAGGATTCCTCAGCTTTTAGTCACTGAGGATGTTTACGAAGATGTGTGTACAGCTTGTGACTTACTCACTGGCAAGATGTACGTCACTGGAAAGGTCTTGGTTTCGAGGCTTGGACAATTGAAGTGGCAAACTATGCCCAAGATCTGTGATCATAAATTCAACCGTCCAGGGAAATAGTAACTTTTAAACCTGTGTTAGCTACAGTGTCAGAAGAAGAACCCCACACCGAGGAAAACCACTCTATTCAGGACAGGACTATCATTGACATCGACACCCCCGAACAGCCATTCCCGGAGGACCCCTGTGTGACTGTGCCAAGTGTAGAGACTCTAAGAACATTACCCAGTGTCCCCTGGACACCACACCTTCGTCACAAAAAATGTTGTACAGTGACTTGTTAATATTCCACTTTGATCATTTTGATGTGTATTTTATCGATGTACTTAACTGCTTGGTAGTTTATGAATTTTTGTCTTTCGTGTTCAATTTTAAAACTTTTGGAATAAATGTGCCTTGAAAAGAGTATAAAAACTCTTGTCTTCTTTCTGTTCGTTTCAAAAGTGTCACCCCCTTCACTATGGCAACCTCTGCTGTCTCTGCTCCATCTTCCTCTACTTTCAAAGTCATCGACGAAAAGTTAGATTGTGCCAGTTCGGAGGCCTTGTATCTTCGTCATCCCTTTAACATGTTAATTGCAGGACCGAGCGGTTCAGGCAAAACCGAATTTGTCAAACGTTTGATTGAACATAAAAATTATTTGATCGGTCTTCCACCTCAACGTATCTTGTAGTGTTACAAAGAGTGGCAATCGGCCTACATCTTCCTGCGAGAAAGTCAAGGAGATTCTGTCGTGTTTGTGGAAGGCATTCCTGGCAATCTTGTCTGACCCCAGTCAAACCCATCTGGTCATATTCGACGACATATTAGGAGAAGACGAAGAAGAAATTAAACTGTGGTTTACGCGCAAAGGGCATTATCGTAATGCCAGTGTCATTTACATCACCCAAAATTTGTTTCAACAAAGTAAAACCCATCGTACCATCAGTCTCAATGCACATTACGTGGTCTTGTTTAAAAGCCCTAGAGATAAATTGCAAGTGCAAGTGTTAGTCAAGCAGTTAGGAACGCCATGGCTGACTCATGCGTACAACGATGCCACTCAAACCCCTCACGCCTATTTACTTGTGGATTTAAAACCCACCCACCCCGATTATTTGCAATTTCCTACCCATCTGTTTCACCACTGATGCCAAGATGGAGGGCCTGTCGTGTACACGTCCCCGTCGACTTAAAAAACTATAAAAACCTTTGACACTTTTGGTCTGTCTCACACATCGTCAGCATAACGTCCCTTCAGTCTCATCTTCCCATCAAACTGATTCGTGCCTTGTACGGCATCAGTCGCTAAAAAATCCACAAATACGTGCTCGTGTCTTAGAAGTCAGTCTCAGAGAAGTCTGACGATGGTTTACGGTGACAGCACGTCAATTACTTCAAGGCATCATTCACATCCCTAATCAAAGCAAACGCTTTCTTGAGAGAAACAAAGTAGCCTTTACCCAACTGGCAGATCCCCGCATCGTCACTCAAACCAAAAAGCATATCATTTTGAAACATGGAGGTAGCGGTTCTCAAAGGTGTCATCATTCGTTCCCTCCTAAAATGGAATCCCAATGCCCCCAAAGTCACCCCAAAGAAAAAAGCCACTTCCCGACCCAAACGTGCCGAGAAGAAAAGAGCCGTGGTGTCAAGACCAGGTCACAGCCCCAGAAAAAGAAAAGTCCCCAGAAAAAGAAAAGCCCCACGAAAAGACCACAGAAGGCAGCTTCTACCAGCAAAAGAGGCACGGAGTTAAGGACGCAACCTTACATCCCCAAGCCACGACCTGCAGCAACGGCGACCGCGTCTCCAGTAGCCTCAGGTTCTTCCTCTTCACCTTTGCTGGTGATGCCAGCCAAACCCAATTTGACATGTGTTTTTCCTAATTGATGAAAAATTGGAAACCCGTATCTCCAGGAACTTCTCCTCCTCCAGCGACACCCTCCTCCTCTTTTGTTGTTGCGGCAGCTGCTAACAAAGTAACTTTTCCCAAAATCAAAGTCCAAGAGAGATCGGGCATGTTACAGAGATTACTGGATTTATCCAGGCAAGAACTGTCCTGATTTAGTCCGTTGCGAACCTCTCAACGTCGAGTGATGCCTGCCATGAAAATGTTGGATCACAGCGATTTGTCAGAAACGGAAAAACCGCAATGGTACGGTCAAGTGTTGCAACGACTTCAACTCTTTCACCAGAAAGCTTTAGACGAAACAGCTCGACCGACTCTGTAAAGATGTTAAGGCCCTGATGAAAAGTCCATCACCGTCATCTCCAACACCCCCAGTGACCAAGACAGACGCAGCCCCACGGATGCCTAAGGAAGAAGAGGCACGAGAAGTCTTCAAACACCGTCAACAGCTCCCATCCCTAATAAGATTGCAGCATCCTTGTTTACCCCTTCCCCCATTCCTCAACGAGAAGAACTCAAAGCTTGGGTTAAAAGATGGTGTCCACTCCTCCTTCGACAGAAGTGAAAAAGAAAGAAGGGAAACCAGAAGTGAAAACAGAAAGCAAGACGAAAACTATTCCATTACCACCATCACCACTACCCTCGATCTCTACTCCCATGGCACATCGGACACATAAAGCTGTGTCCAAACCACCACATCACCCCATCCAGAGTAGCATCAGTGAAGATTGGGTGACTTATTAAAGAGAGAGTCCTGATGAGGAATTTGTTAGCCAGCATTTACTACGATCCATCCCATCCTGCAGGATACGGAGGAGTTCAGAAATTGTATCGTGTTGCCAAAACCCGATTGAAAAGTGTCCGTTTACCTCAAGTGCAACGATGGTTACAAGAACAAGCCACGTACACCTTACACAAACCCATTCGAAGAAAATTTCCAGAAATCGCACCCGACTGGAGGGCATCGATCATCAATGGCAAGCCGATGTAGCCGATGTCTTTCATTTGGCTACCTACAATCGTGGCTACAAATATTTGTTTTGTGTCATCGACGTCTTTTCCAAATTTGCCTGGGTCGTGCCATTGACTTCCAAATCGAGCAGTGAGTTAGTGCTAGCCCTCAAACTGGTGTTGAAACAAGGCGGTCGTCACCCTCTTCGATGGCAAACCGACAAAGGCAACGAATTTCTGAACCAAGCTTTCAAAAATGAATTAAAGAAACGAGACATTCATTTTTTCACTACCGAGAATCCCGAAAACAAAGCCAGCATCGTGGAACGTTTTCAACGCACCTTGTAAGAACTCATGTGGAGATATTTTACGTACCAACACACTCTCAAGTACATTGACGTCTTACAGCACCTGGTCCAAGCGTACAACCAATCTTACCATCGGAGTATCGAATGTGCCCCAAGAAGTAACTCTCGACAACGAAGTGACCGTCTTTGATCGCCTGTTTGGTACGTCCCCGACTGCTTCTGTCTCCAAGAAAGGTGGAGTGTTGACGACGGGAGATTGGGTGCGCATTGGCAAAACCAAACACACTTTCGGCAAAGTTTACTTACCGAGTTATTTCCTGTCACTGGATGAGTGCGTGGCCGTCATCCTACCGTCTATAAATTGGAAGACATGAACGGGGAAATGCTAGAAGGAAGTTTTTACTTGCCTGAGCTACAACGAGTAACCAAAAAAGAAGACTAAGTGTACGACATCTAAAGCATTCTCGATCGAAGAACCCGAAAAGTGGGAAAACGTCGTGTCAAAGAAGTCAAAGTACATTGGAAAGGATATTTTTCCATTTTTGACTCTTGGATCGACGCTTCGCCAGTCATCGACTATAAAAAGAAGTAACCATCATAACCTTCACCACAGCGTCAACCATAACAATGACCACTCCTTCTCCGAGTTCTTCTCTGCAAGATCTACAAAAGCAACCCCTGTGAGTGTGGTGTGGAGAACGTGTACCTAAAACGCGAATCGTCTTTTCTGCCAAATCTTTGTGGTGTATTGTGTCATCGGCGCTGCCATTGCCAGTCTTAGTTTGCAACAAGGAGACAAACAATTGTGGACTTTTTTACTGAGCAGTTGCATCGGTTACCTTCTCCCCAACCCTTCCCTCAAATAGTCTTACGGGAACAACGAGAGTCTTGCGACCAAAGTCAGTCACCCTCCCAACAGTCACACCAACAACAATCCTCTTTTAGATACTCCTCTGACCTCCAGTGACCCCTCGGACAGCAGAACTCTGAAATTATGAATAACCAGTTTTACTTAACTTTACTCAATGACAGTTCCATGGATGTGTTTCCCCACAATACATTTTGCTGTTTCACGGCCAAATTACCTCAGGCCATCCAAGTGGATCACGAAGCCCATTGGGAAGTGGCTTTGGTCGAAATGATTCCCCCTACAGAAATCAAAAACATCATTGAAAATCAAAACACTTTTGAGGTCGAAGTTCTGAACGACCAAGTGCAACAATATTTGAATGAAAACGAAGCTGTAGATGCCTCTATGAAACGACCAGTGTCCCCCGACACTCCACGGTACATCTATATGTTAAAAATTGCTGGAGGCTATTATTTTAGCGGTCAACATCTGGATGGCACGATTGCTTCTAAATTCAATGCGCTGTTTGGAAAAGCCTTTGGCAAAGCCTTGGACAAAGCAAAACGAGGTGTCACTATCGACTACCATTAAGTGGCTTGTCGCCTACTGATGAAATTTTTGTATGTCAAAACGTTGTCCATTATATTTTGTTCTGAATTGTTTTACATTTTGGGTGGAGCCCACAAGATGGTCAAGGGTCCACTCATACCACCCGTCACCAGCAAATTGAATTTTGCGAAGTTTTCTCGTTGCCATGTAAAACTGAAGCAAGGATTAAATTTGATCTTTGTATACTCCGATGTGGTGGAGTACAACGTGGTGGGAGACACATCCGCACCGTTAAGCGGATTATGCCAGGACCAATGACGAGGAAGGTGGAAACGCCTATCACATTCACCTCGAATTTGTACATCCTCACTATTTACCCGTCAGTAAGTCGTATTTCGACAGTGTCAACATTGGTATAAAAGGGTATCTGGGACAAAATATTCCATTCTCCAAAGGCATAGTCACAGTGAAACTCCATTTTCGAAAACGAATCTCTAACGACTTTGTAGGTCATGTATCCAGTGTACCAAGGAGTCTCTCGACAGCGAGGACATACTTTAGGAGGTATGCTGAAATCGGCGTTTCGTTCGCTGGCCCCCGTTTTGAAACCGATGGTGACACAAGGATTGCATGACTTGAAAGATGCCGCTTTGACGCAAGGCAAAGGATTTCTCCAAAATGTCATCATCGACAAACAAAACCCCAAAGAAGCCTTCTTGAGAGCAGGCAAAAATGTCTTGCTTGAAACTGGCAAAGACGTTTTGGGCCGACGAGAACCTCCCATAAATGCACTTGACGCTGCCCAGTCAGGCATTCCTACTTCCCTGACACCACAGCAAGGACAAGGCAGAAAGAGACGACGAAGACACCCCTTCAGAGGACTTCCCACACCCAGAGCTTGAAAGACCAAGAAAAGAAGAACCGTCCGAGAATTAGATGTTTTTGATTATTAATTAAGAGAGAGAAAAATGATGCACCGAGAGTCTTGCGAATGTTCCAAGTCGGAATTGGATCTGTTTGCCATGCGACCCACCATGATGACCATGCAAGAATCTCAATGGGTAGAATTTCATCCCATCTCCTCTTTGACGACTTCAGCCCCCATCGAATTTGCAATCAAACTACAGCCCGAAGATTACATTGATCTAAATAGCAATTGCTTGTACCTGGAAGTCAAAGTGATCAAAACGTACGACACCTCTCCGGGAGCCGATGCTAGAGTAGCTCCCGTCAAAATTTCATGCATTCCTTGATCAGCGAAGTGGATTTGCACTTGAATAACAAACTAGTCATCAGCAGCATGGATACTTACCCTTACCGAGCGTACCTGGAAAATCTCTTGAGGTACGGAAAAGATGCCAAGAACACTCATCTGGATGCTTGCATCGTACGGAAACCTGACACAGCAGGTTGGGACAAGTTTAACGACACAGTCCTGACGACAGCTGACAATCCTCACAATGTGGGCTTTACGACTGTCGAAACAAAATCCTGCAAGGGCGTAGTTTAGAACTGATGGATCGTATGCATTTGGACATGTGGTTGCAAGAAAAGTATTTGCTGAACGGGATGGATATCAGCCTAAGACTGAATCTCAGCGGTTCCGTTTTCCATTTGATGGCCCATGCCAACGAGGCTAAAACCATCATCCAGGAAGCCAGATTCTACGTGCTACGTGTGGAAGTGTTACCTAAAGTGGGAAACGACATCAGTCACACTTTGAGCAGAACGACCGTCAAGTATCCGATTTGACGCGTAAAGTGAAAACCTTTACCACTGCCGCTAGACTCCGATCCAAGACCGAAGATCATCTGTTCCAAGGACAGTTACCCAAACGTTAATCATTGGCATCGTCAGTAACGAAGCCTTCAACGGAGCCGTCACTGCGAATCATTTCGAGTTTAAGCACTACAGAGTGTCCAAGCTCGAAGTCAGTCGCGAAGGCAAAACCTTGTGTACCAGACCCTTCGAACGTAAGTTTGCTGAGAGGAATTACTTGAGATCGTACTTGTCCCTGTACAAAGCCACCGGACAGTTAGGGACCAACAGCAGCCACGGCATTTCGTACGCTTTGTGGACCTTTGATTTTACTCCAGACCAAGGCAGCGATGAGGAACATTTCCACCCTATAAAATCCGGTCAACTGCGTGTGGAACTTCAGTTCGCAGAAGCTGTAACCGAGACAATGAACGTCATCTTGTATGCCGAATTCAACAACACTCTCGAAGTCAACAGTTTGAGAGAAGTCATTCTAGACTATTAGAAGCTATGGAAGACTCTTATCCCTCTTTGAATGGTGGAGTCTCTTTGGAAATGGAATGGGGGATATCTTGGAAACAGAACCACTTACCAAAAAGACAAAGACGAAGAGGACATGGTGATGTCCAGATGGCTAGAACAAGAATAACATTTAGTCTCCTGTTTTGCCAAACACCTGGAAGAAACAATTACAGGTTTGACCAAGAAAGATTGCTATGTCTGATGATGAGCTAAGAAGAAAAATTGGACGAGTATTTGGATGATGCTTGGGGTCTCACCTCGGAAAAACCAGTGTTGTATCAGTGGTATAAAGACTTGCGTTATCATTCCTCTCCTCCATTGACTGCTCTAGAGATCCACTGCATCGAATCTCTCTTGGCACAGAGTACAGAGACGAAGCGAAGAGACGTTTACTTGACAGAGATTTTCAAGCAAAAAGTCAGGATTGAATTAATGACTTATCATTTCCTTATGAAAAAAAGAAAAAACGAAACAAAATGGATACCTGGGAACTTTATTACCTTTTGAAAAACAAGTGCGCTTAAGATGAACCTCCTCATCGAGACCTAAAGCCCATCAAGCTTTTGTCATCAACACTGAAGACAGTCATCTACCAGGAACCCATTGGGTAGCCGTCAACTTTCCACACGATGCCTGTGTGGAGTATTTTGATTCGTATGGATTACCGCCTTTGGAAGATGACAACATCGACTTTATGAGAAGAAATGCCCAGACGACACGATTCAATAATGTGAAATTACAAGGCACAGATTCCATGGTGTGTGGACAATATTGTGTGTATTTACTTCATCAACGCAGTCTTGAATATCCCTTAGAACATTTAGTGACTTATTTTGATCGTGACTCTTCTAGATGCGATGAAAACGTAAATCGATGATTTTTATGACCATTATGGACATCTCTTGTCTTTAGCTAGGAAACGTAGTGTACATCAATGGCCAAATGACTTCTATTAGTGGAAGTCTAATTTGACTTCACAACATTGACAACCTTGTCAAAAATGTTATATGAAAAAAATGTATTGATGTTATATTATTTGTTGATGGTTTGTTGGTTGAATAAAAATGTTATCAAAAATTATTGTTGGTGGTTCGTTTTAAATTTTTTGATTACTATCTATGCTCTTTGACTTCTCTCTATCTTTCACCATGAGATGAGTTATAGAGTTCCTACCAAAAAACCGTATCGATATTTTCAATCGCGTCCGCGCTTGAGATATGATGCGGGCGGTCTCCAGTCTGACCATCCATTGTCATCTCGTAAAGATGTCTACAAGACTAGCTAAACTGAACGAAGCACACGTCCATTTGCATCGTGTCAGGCAAAACCTGATGCCAAAGCCTGAAGAGATTGAAAATGTCAGGATGTTGAAAATGGCACAAGACCTGATAGAAGAGCTCTTCAGAGAAGAAATGAAAGAGGATCAAGAAGAATGGACAGATAAGTACAGACTTCAGAAAACAGCAATAGTAGCATCAGCTTCAGCATCAACAACAACAACAACCACAGCAGCAGGAGCCAGACAGAGGCTTTGTGGACTGTTGAGTGGATAGCAAGGAGTTCTTCTCCTTCCGAACAAGCAGGCCGTATCCCGTAGGAAAGCCTGAAGTCAGACGGGTGTGAAATCCCAGGCGTTAAGAGAGATTGCCTAAAAACTCTTACCAACAAAACAGCCCTTTTCAGGGCTGCACCAGAAATCTAGAAATGACATACTACTCTATCGCCAAAATATTTGTCTGTATTTGTGTGTTGGTCTGTGAGTGTGATTTTTATGTCAAAAGGTAGTAGTATGCCCATAAACACTTCGTTTCCCTGTCTTGTAAGATTGTGTGTGGGTGTGTGTTTGTAAAGTAATTGGATACAAGTATGTCTATAAACACTTTGTGTCCCTAGCTTGTAAGATAGTGTATGTTTGTTTGTTTTAGGTTGCATGTCTGGATGATAATAAAGTGTGTTTGTAAGAAAAAAAGTGAAAGCGAGTGGGGTTTTTTTTAGGTCCGCGCGGTCCATGTTTTGGTGGTGGTCTGGGTATTGTTAGTGTTTATGTAAGGGGGTGTTTCCATTCACGTCCGTGCTTCTGGGATATAAGGCGAAGCGTTCGTTATTTTGGCTATTTTGACGTATCAGCTTCAAGAAAACGGGTAGGATTGCCAAACGTTTAGAACTCCAATGCACCTGGAATATACCCGGCACCTGCTGGATGAGCTGGCAATGGAGGCTATTGCTGAGGAAGCCAGGATTGAAGAGGAGGAGAAAAAGAAGAGAGAAGAGAAGAAGAAAACAATTTTGTCTAACCTTATCTAGAGGCAAACGGGTGAAGTGAAGTCCACGGCGAGGACACCACTACCACAACGTCAGCCACAACAATACCACCCTGACTGAGAACTGGGAGGAGGAGTTGGAGAGGCAGCGACAAGAGTGGGAGCCTCAGAGCCAGCGACAACAGCCGTAGGCACACGGCAGAGTCGTGAGCGAAAGAGCATTCAGGATCACTCAAACAGAAGATGGGAATGATGAGGCCACTCAAGCTGCCTCCGCACTCCCAGCAGCTACAGTCATTTGGGAGCAAGATTGGAGTAGAAGATGTGTGTGTGTGGTGCCCGGCCTGAAAGGTGTCACCATTAAGCAGGTGCATTTGGAGTTCACAAAAACAGCCCTTCTCAGGGCTAACCAGATCTCTAGAAAAGAGAGACTTATCAATTTGCCAAAAATATTATGTTTGTTGGTAATGTATGTATGTATGTGTGTGTGTGTGTGCGTACATGTGCGTATGTGTGTGTGTGTGTCTTTTTTCCCTTAATAAACCCCATGTCCTTACTCTCATGAGTGTTTGTTTTGTGTGAATGTGGAGTAGTGTGACTTTAAACATTAACTCCTTTGTTGGTGTGATTGTAGGTGATGGTGTGTTTTTGTAAATAAAAAACTTTCCTGCTCCACTATGTTATGGTAGAAATTATCGTGGATTTTGTTAGTATTAGTGCGTTGTTTTGTATAAAAAATTATTTTAGGTTAGCACTCAGATCACAATGGGGTTGTTTGGTATATGATATGGGTAGTTGGTGAGAGGGGATGTTTTCCTTCACGTCCGTGTTTGAGGTATATAAGGCTTAACGTTCGTTATTCGCAACATTCAACATTGAATAAACGAAGATGGCTTTTAACCACATGGACAAGATGATGATGTTGCAAGAGGTAGTGGATGATCTGGGAGTGGTGGAGGAGATGTTGGTCAGATTGGTGCATGGTTGTTATAGTCCCCACCGAGTCAAAAGGAGATTAATAATTTGAAGAAGGCGAAGGAAAGACTAAGAGACCTGATAAAAAGAAAAAGGAGGAGAAGGAGGACAAAGAGGAAAAAGAACAGATTAGAAGATGGAATGAAAAAATAATGAAAGATGAGGAGAATGAAAAGAGAAAAAGAGTGGAGAAAAAGGAGAAAGAGGAAGTGGAGGAGGAAAAGGAGGATGAGAAGAAGAAGAAGAAGAAAAATGTAGTGAAGAAGATCAGGAACTGGTGGAAAAGAAGAAGAAAAAGAAGAAGAAGAAAAAGAAGAAGAAGAAGAAAGAGAAGAAGAAGAAACCACAAAGGCCCTTAAGAGTAATTGTTTATTTGTCTTACTTTTAAAAACAAGTCGTATCTCATTTTAAAAAACCACTTGAGGCAGACAAATATTTACATGTAATGTGCCTGCTTGTATACATATATACATTATTGTTGTGCAGTGTGAGATGGGGGTGTTTAACAAACTCAAATCCAGTTCTTTGAGATTGCTTCAGTCCAGATGTCCACTTTTCTTAAACTGATGCTAACTGGGCAGCTTGAAATGACATGATTACATTGGTTCTGCTCTTGTTATGAAGAAAATGGGACTAGTTTAAGGTGAAGTTGTGTACATTTGCACCAGGTAAAACGGAGATGCTGTTAGCTGTTTTCATGTAATGTGACTGAAATTTCTTTACATGCGGTATCACAAAAAAAATGCACTAGCTAATGCAAACAGCTGATATAAATGGCTGCCCCATGTTCTCAAGAAATGAACTTGAACAAGTTCGGAGTACACTAACCTTGTCTGTTGTTAAAATAGGGAGCATAGATTTCGTCAGAGTAAACAAATATAACTTCAGAAATAGCAATAATAGAATTATAAAATGTAAAACAAATCAAAATGAATAGTAATGTTTCAAATAGTTTTTTCTTCCAAATGATCTCTGATGTTCAGACAGTGGAAACACAAAACATGCAAACTGTTTACTCTATAAACCAAATTACACCTATCAATCATACAACAAAATAAGACAAAAGTAGTAGAGTAGGAACTATAGGGTCATATGAGTTATATAAGGAAAAATGTGGCCCGGCACTATAGGGTCCAAGGGGATTTTAACATGGGTTAGTCTGTATAGGGACAATGCGAATTTAACATAGCAAATGTTTAACATGGGTGGGTCTGTATAGGGGCAAGGGAAATTTAACATAGCGAGAAGGGATTGGGACTGTATAGGAACAATGGGAATTTAACATGGTGGGATTATCTGGGGCACTAGATAGGAATTGAACATGGATGGGACTATATAGGGACAAGGGGAATTGGATAGGGTGACGTCACGGTGCTGGACACTGGGGAAACGATGGCAAGAATGTTGCAAGGGGCTGACCTCAGTCGAGCGAAGTAGTTAGGAACATTGTTGCAAGTGGATGACCTGAATATGCACCACTCTAGGGACAAGGGACAAATAGAGACACAGACATAGAGACAGGGTTAGAGACATGGTTAGAGACAGAAATACATAGATTTATCTACATAAATCTATCACACATATATACTATACGGGCAAGGGAAATTTAACATGGGTGGGACTGTCTAGGGACAATGGGAAAGGAACATGGAACTTTCTAGGGACAAGGGGACCTTGAACATGAATGGGCCTGTCTAAAGACAAACGGGAAATTGTATAAGGCATTTCTAGGGACAAGGGTGGTAGAGGACCAAACACAACAGAGACAGACATATACAAATACAAACCCGAGATTTATGTATAAAGCATTACCTAGACCTGAAATTATGTTGGCGGTGTTCATAAATTTTGTATATTTTGTAATGATGCTATAAATAGCTATAATCAAGGCAACGACCAACGCCAAAATCGATGTGACTAAAAGTAACGCTAAAATTACGAAATTGTCCCAGAATTTAACGGAGACTAAACATATCCTGGAACATTAGATTCCATAGATTCAGACTAAAAGTAGTACTAAAATTATGACATTGTCCCGGACTATAGAGGAGACTAAGAAAATCTGGAACATTAATATTCAAATGACTGTGACTAAAAGTAACGCTAAAATTGTGAAATTGTCCCAGAATTTAAAGGAGACTAAACGTATCCCAGAGCATTAGATTGCATTGGTTTATTCTAAAAGTAGTTCTAAAATTACCAAAATGTCTCAAACTCAAGTGGAGACTGAGATAAACTCCGGAAGATTATATTCAGATTGCCGTGATTTAAACTATTGCACTAAATTTCCCAGTATTTAGCGGACTTGAATGGAAACTGATAACTAGCCAGATGTTTTGGTTGTCAGAAATGGCAAAGACAAAGCGTAGCAAATAAATTCTGAAATTGCACCAGACTTTAGCGGAGACTGAAAATAATCCCAAAATAAATTTTAAAACAATTTCCAAGTAGTACTAAAATTATTTAAACTCATACCGACCTTCGCGGAAAATGAATAATTGTTCGTCAAAAATTAAAATAAGGTGGACAAAAATGTAAACCACATTTCTAATCCAGTCCTCCACATATACAATCCAGCATCCGTTCTGTTTAATACTAAGCACACCAGGTATACAGTTTAACACCAACTGCTTTAATACAATCCAGCACCTGCTATTAACTACAATCAAACACATCATATATACTATCCAGCACACCATCTATACCATCCAACATCCTAATACCATTCAACATCCCTTACACACACTATCCAAAAAACTTCTTGAGTTCGCTTAGAGTGTAAGAGGAGCTGAAAGCAAACAAATCATACTCTCACACATTTTACCTACTATCAAACACCCATAAAGTACTATCTATTACACCATCTATACCATCTAATATCGCACAAACTATCCAAAAAAACAACCTGTGTTCGCTTAGAGTGTAAGAAAAGGAGCTGAAAGCAAACAAAACCTTCTCTCACGCATCTTACCTATCATCCAAAACCGTGTAAAATACCATCCATTACACCATCTAGACCATCTATCACTTCCACACACTATCCAAAGAAACGTCATGTGTTCTCTTAGAGTGTGAGAGGAAGAGATGAAAGCTAACAAAACATACTGTCACACACTTTATATACTATCCAACACCCTATAAAAATACTATCCATTACACCATCTATACTATCCATCATCCTCACACTGTCCCAAAATGTCCTGTGTTAGCTTATATCATCCAACATCCCAATATCATCCAACACCCCTTACACACACACACACACACACACACACACACACACACACACACACACACCCTCACAATAGCCCTTTGTTAGTTTAGAGTGTAAGAGAAGGAGATGAAATCTAACAAGCTTACTATCCCTCACACCATAAAAATACTAGCCATTACACCGTCTATACCATCCATCACCCCTCACACTATCCCAAAACGTCCTATGTTAGCTTATATCATCCAAAATCCCAATATCATCCAACACCCTTACACACACACACACACACACACACACACACACACACACACTATCACAATCGCCCAGTGTTAGCTTAGAGTGTAAGAGGAGGAGATGAAATCTCACAAATATGCTATCCCTCACACCATAAAAATACTATCCATTTCACCATCTATACCACCCATCACCTCTCACACTATCCCAAAACGTCCTGTGTTAGCTTATATCATCCAACTTCCCAATACCCCACCTATATCATCCAACATCCAAATGTCATCCAACACCCCTTACATACACACACACACACACACTATCACAATCGCCCTCTGTTAGCTTAGAGTGTAAGAGAAGGAGATGAAATCTCACAAACTTACTAACCCTCACACCATAACAATAATATCCATTACACCATCTAAACCATCCATTACCCCATCCATTACACCTCACACTATCCCAAAACGTCTTATGTTAGCTCATATCATCCAACATCCCAATATCCCACCTATATCATCCAACATCCTAATATCATCCAACACCCCTTACACACACACACACACACACACACGCTATCACAATCGCCCTCTGTTAGTGTAGAGTGTAAGAGAAGGAGATGAAATCTCACAAACTTGCTATCCATCACACCATAAAAATACCATCCATTACGCCATCTATACTATCCATCACCCCTCACGCTATCCCAAAACGTCCTATGTTATCTTATATCATCCAACATCCCAATATCCAACCTATATCATCCAACATCCCAATATCATCCAACATCCCTTACACACATACACACACATACACACACACACACACAATATCACAATCGCCCTGTGTTAGCTTAGAGTGTAAAAGAAGGCGATAAAATTTCACAAAATAGACCATCCCTTACACCACAAACATTACTATCCATCAGATTAACTATGCCATTTAACACCCCCTAAACACACTGTCCCAAAAGTCTTGTGTTTTAGCTCAGAATGTAAACGAAGAAGATGAAATTTCACAAAATAGACTATCCCTTACACCACAAAATTACTATCCATCACATTAATTATATCATTTAACACCCCTTAACACACTATCCAAAAACTGACTTCTTTTTTAAAAATCTTAGAATGTAAACGAAGATGAAATCTCACAAAAAAGTATATCGCTTACACCACAAAAATATTATCCATCACACCACTATACTATCCAGCATATCATACTCATTATCCAAAATCCCATGTGTTCGCTTAGAATGTAAGAGAAAGAGATGCAATCTCACAAAATATCTATCCCTTACACCACAAAAATGTTATCCATTACACCAACGGTATCATCCATTATATCATACTCACTATCCTAACGCCCTGTTTTAGCTTAAAATGTAAGAGAATGAGCTAAAATCTCACAAAATAGACCATCCTCTACACCACCAAAAATACTATGTGGAAAAAACGCTAGTGTCTATTTATAGTCACAACTTGTGGAAATTCCTTTTGTAAAATGCTAGTATCTATTTATAGCTACGTGTTAAAGATACGCGTGTAGATACATGATAACTATGGGGATTTTAATTCTTCCGTTAACCTTAATGTATCTCTTTTGTATCTGTATGTATTTGTATGGTGTATTTATAGTGTGTATTTATTGTGTGTATCTAGTGTGTCACTTAGTGCGAGTCTTTAATGTATATTTATGCATCTCTTTCTTATGTAGCTAATTTTCGCCCAGAGACAAGTATGGCTAGTGTTGACTGACTACTGTAATTTCTGTATAGACTTTATAGACATGCGCAGTGATGTACATTCCTTCAATCACAGCAACCAGCTATTCTTATTTACAGATATATCTTTTGCTGGTATTTATTCTATAACAACCATCTAATTTCTGAGACATACCTTTTGAGACGTATATTTGAGACATTAAGTTGTATGTGATACGTCCAAAATTTTCCCTTGTCCCTAGACAGGCCCACCCATGTTAAATTCCCCTTATCCGTAGACTGACCTAATACATTGTTGCTATACATTCCCTATGTTAAATTCCCATTGTCCCTATACAGGCCCACCCATGTTAAACATTCCCTATGTTAAATTCCCATTGTCTCTATACAGGCCCACCCATGTTAAAATCCCCTTTGACCCTATAGTGCAAGGCCACTTTTTCCTTACATAACTCATATGACCCTATAGTGTCCCACTCTACTACTGACAAAGGTCCTTTGACCATACCTAGTTTGTATAGATCTTTTTTAAAAAAAAACAAGAATAAAAAGTGAGGAGAGCCTCAAAATCAAACCCTGTGCCAAGTACGAAACTAGAGAGCAGAACCAATATGAAGCCATAGATATGATGTCACTTGTAATCTAAGAACATGGTAGCAATATGGACTGCATGAGATTGGATGTAAAATACATAATGACATGAATATGAGTTCTGTCTCTTATTACATAACGATATGTCTATGAGTTCTGTCTTATTAAATAACGGCATGGATATGAGTTCTGTCTCTTATTACATAATGCATGGCTATGAGTTATGACTTACTACATAATGCATAGATACGAGTTCTGTCTCATTACATAATGACATGGCTATGACTTCTGTCTCATTTCATAATGACATGGTTATGAGTTTTGTCTCATTACATACTGACATGGCTATGAGTTCTGTCTCATTACATAATGACATGGCTATGAGTTCTGTCTCATTTCATGATGACATGGCTACGAGTTCTGTTTCATTTCATAATGACATGGCTATGACTTCTGTCTCATTAAATAATGACTTGGCTATGAGTTCTGTCTCATTTCATAATGAAATGGCTATGAGTTCTGTCTCATTACATAATGCGTGGCTATGAGTTCTGTCTCTTATTACATAATGCATAGCTATGAGTTCTCTCTTATTATATGATGCGTGACCGCTCATGTCGCCTAAGTGGTTAGAGCTTCTGCCTCAGATGCGGGAGATCGATGGTTCGAACCCCGGTCGAGTCACACCAGAGACTTATAAAAATTATGCCTAGTGTCAGGATGATGTGACCGGGTGGGACATGATCCTACATTTCTGCGGCATGATGTTCCAATGTTAGACATCACTATAAACTGTTACACTGCAGACATCTTAGCGATGTGACTACTAATTGTTAGTAGTAAAAAATAGAAAAACACACATAATGACATGGATATGAGTCTGTCTCTTATTACAAAATTATATGGCTATGACATCTGTCTCTTATTACATAATGACATGGATATGACTTATGTCTCTTATTACAAAATGAAAGGGCTATGACATCTCTCTCTTATTACAAAATGATATGGACGAGATGTGTCTCTTATTACACAACGACATGGATATGACTTCTGTCTCTTATTACATAATGCAAAATAAGTACACGTAATTTTAATAATTGCATTAACAGTCATGACAAAGAAAATTACAAAACCAATGACACGTATGCAAGACTTTGTAGCCATTGATGACCACCCGTGAATCGACTTTGCCAGGTGTCTTGTATAACACTCATGAGACCTGAATAATTGTGTCACACTGAACAACTTCACTCTTCAACATAACTTTTATTTGCATTTGATAAGACAAATTTGATGAACTTTTAAATACTCCTTCTATGGAGAATTAGTGACAAGGAAATTTTTCCCCTACTTCTATATGGAGTGACCCTTATTTGGGGCAACTAATGATAAAGTACTTTTTCCATACTTTTCTATGGAGTGACCCTTATTTGGGACAATTTGAATCAGGACACTTTTCTCCATACTTTGCTACGGAGAATTAATGACCAGGTACTTTTTACCATACTTTTTTATGGAGTGACTCCTATTTGGGGCAACTAATAATACTGTATAAATTTTGGAGGTGCGCATTTGGTTATAGCGCCCCGTTTAAGGAATTCTTAGATTTGTGTGATTTTACTTGTTTGATTATTGGAATTCAGTGCAATGGAAATATTCCGTAGCCCGAAATAATTAGCCAATTATTAGGAGCAAACGTCACGGAGAGAAAGTGTTAGTGAGTTTCCATGATGCCATTGTCAATGAGTAGCGAACTCAGATTCAAACCGCATGAATGTCCCTGTCATAATGTAGTCCTTAATAGAATCTAGTGGTGTACCTTGGTGTTGTGACTGCAGTGGCAGTATTTACGGTAGGAAGCCGGTAAATTACACAATGGAATAAACAAGAAGGGACTCGGCAGATACCGTTTATATCGCCATGGTGGCAAATGTGATGTATTTGTATTGGCGTAATGTGCCTTGGAACCATGGATTGACTGGCCTAAGGTGGCGTAGTTAAAACAGTTCCCTGTGGTAGGGGATATTTGTAGAGTTTCTGCGGCGTGAACTGCTGACGGTACGGAAAGTTGATGAAGGGAAACTATGCAAACGTGCGGTTGATAGATATTTGGCAAGTTGGGAAATCTGTGGTTTTACATTGATTACAGTAAAATTTATGTATAGAATGGACACGTCGGGCTTTCTAACTTACAACTGAAGTTGTATAGAAGTCTTTGGAAATTTGGGGTAAACTTATGACTTCTAGGGGGAATCGCGCCAGGGTTTGACACCGCTCGGCCAAGCAAAGACCCCTGGCTTGTAACAATACTGAACTTTTTCTATACTTATATATGGCGTGACTCTTATTCGGGACAATTTGTGACAGGGTACTTTATCCCACATGGATAACCCTTATTTGTGACATTTTGAGACAGGGCACCTTTTCCCACACTTTTCTGTGGAGTGACTCATATTTGGGGCAGTTAGTAACGGTATTCTTACCAGTACATTTCTAGGGAGTGACCCTTATTTGGGGTAATTAATGACAGGGTATTTTTCCCCATAATTTTCTATGGAGAAATGATAGCAAGGGACTTTTGACATACATTTCTATGGAGAATTAATGACAAGAAACATTTTCGATACTTTTATACGTAAAGGCCCTTATCTAGGGCAATTAATAACAAGGAACTTTTTTCTAATACCTTTCCATGCAATGAACCTTATTTGGGGCAATTAATGACATAGAATTTTTTCCCCATACTTTTCTACGCAATAGCCCTATTCGGGACAATTTACGATAAGGAACGTTTCCCATTTTCTTCTGCACAATGGCCCTTATTTGGGACAATTAATGACAATGAACTTTTTCCTATATTTTTCTAAGCAATGGCCCGTATTTGGGGCAATTAAGGACAAGCAAGTTTTTCCATACTTTTCTACGGAATGGCTCTTATTTGGGGCAATTAATGACAGGGAGTTTTTTCCTGTACTTTTCGATACAATGGCTCTTCTTTGAGGCAAGTAACGTCTTTTCTACGCAATTAATGACAAAGAACCGTTTCCCATACCTTTCTATGCAATGGTTCCTATTTATGGCTATTAATGACCAGGAACTTTTTCCCATACCTTCTTACGCAATAGCCCATATTTGGGGCAATTTTTCGACGCAATGACCATTGTTTGGGGATATTGTTGACAAAGGAATTTGTCCCATACTTTTCCAGGCAAAGGCATGTATTTAGGGCAATTAGCGACAAGAAACTTTTTCCCTTACCTTTATATGCAATGGCCATTATTTGGCGCAATTGACGAAAACAATTTATTCCCATACTTTCTATTCATTGGCCGTTTCTTTGGGAGAAATTAATGACTAGGAACTCTTCTTCCAATTCTTTTCTACGCAATGGCTTTTATTTGGAGCAGTTAATGACAAGGAATTTTTTCCCCAAATTTATTCTACGCAACGACCCATATTTAGGGGCAATTGATGAAAAGGAATGTTTTCTCATACTTTTCAAAGCAACGACCCTTATTTGGGGGCAAATAATGACAATGAAAGTTTTCTCATACTTTTCTGCGCAATGACCTCTATTGTGGCAATTAATGACAAGGAATGTTTTCCCATACGTTTCTAAGCAATGACCCTTATTTGGGGATAGACAATCGACTAAGAGTAGCACAAGAAAATGTACACTAACCTACCAATTGTTAAATGGCTTTGATTGTTTGTACCGTTGATTTAGCATCATTTTTTCAACATGTTAAATGCTCATACATTTCACCATCGTTTATAAAAAAAAAAGCTAATATATTTCAAAGTTGTGAATACAGATTTAGAATACTCAAAAGACCACAGAGCAGTGCCCTTCACGGACGGTTAAAGAAGTGAAATGTCGAGGTAAACTTAAAATCATGGGTTTGTTTAAGCTATCCCTTATGAACAAGTGCATTTAATACGAGGTAACCCTTATAATAAGTTTCACTGTAATTCGATTCTGCTGTACCGTACATTTGAACAATTTCTTTAACAGAATTCTGATGTCCACAGTATTAATTTTTACTTTTTTTTTCTTCATAAAATTGCAATTCCACTAATGATGCTTATCGAATTCAAATATAATCGGTTATTAGAGGATGCTGGAGAGTCCTCTGCATTGTATTTGTTTTGTGTTTTTTTTGGCATCCAATTGTTTTGGGGCTTTATTTATTTTTATTTTTTTTTTCTTTAAGTAGGAAGGTACTTCCTTGTTGGACTGTCTCTCTCAGGTTTCAATGGATTGTTTCGTATCTTGACCCTCCAATATTTAATGTAGAAAGCATTCGTGAGAATATTTAGCATAAGCCTAGCGATTATAAATTCACACAGAAACAAAATATGTAACATTTTTTTGCATTTATTTTGAGTTTAGGCTTGAAAATAGGCCCGTGACTGCCTGCAAGTTAGAGTAGCATTATAGATCAAAAGAGTAACTACGGCTGCGAATCAACATCTGACTTCGTTTACATATTTATGTATGTGTGCTACATAGGTAAAATCTCAAAATCAAGCTGTTTAAGGGGTGATGTGATGTAGGCAAATTTGTTGTAATAACTGTGAACTTTAATAATGGATACGGCACATACTGATTGTTTGAGCTACCTTGTCACTTTGATTTCTTGAAAAGTGTCGATATGGGCTTCCAAGTGTGTGACATATTTCTGAACTTTGGCATTATTCACCTGTCACTCAACAATACTCTGTTTATTTAAGATGTCGACCCAAACAATATATCATTGTAGTCGTCTTACATTGTAGGACTAAGATTTTCTTACTACAGTAATATATCTCTATAGGAATGTTTTGTTTTTCTTTTTGTGGATATTCAGACATTTTCTTACTACAATGATAGTATTTAAAAGGTATGTGCCACGACAAACCCTGTAAATTGAATAGAGTAGCCAACAGAAATAAAATAACTCATCTTTCGATTTCCTTCAGTTTTAATCGAGGAATTCGAACTGCTGAGCATGCGCAATGCTCCATCTAGTGAGCTGAACTAAACTTTTATAATCTCTCTCTCTCTCTCTCTCTCTCTCTCTCTCTCTCTCTCTCTCTCTCTCTTATTGCAATCCTAATTGTTTTTTCAAAGTATGCCAGACAGTTTGTGCCTCTTCCAACTTAGTTTCCTAGACACTGTTACATATACAGTCATGCTATTTCATGTACGGGTATGCATTCATATTGTCATGCTGTTTCATGTACTGGTAATCATTCATATTGTCATGGTGTTTCATGTACCGATATGAATTCATATTGTCATGCTATTTCATGTACCGGTAATCATTCATATTGTCATGATATTTCATGTACCGGTATGCATTCAAATTGTCATGGTATTTCATGTACCGGTATGCGTTCATATTGGCATGGTATTTCATATTCTGGTATGCATTCATATTGTCATCGTGTTTCATGTACCGGTAAGCATTCATATTGTATGCTATTTCCTATACCGGTACCGGTATGCATTCATATTGTCATGCTTCTTTGTATACCGGTAAGCATTCATATTGTCATGCTATTTCATGTACCAGTAAGCATTCATATTGTTATGTTGTTTCATGTACCAGTAAGCACTGTCATGCTTTTTCATGTACCAGCAAACATTCATATTGTCATGGTATTTCATGTACCGGTAAGCATTCATATTGTCATGCTGTTTCATGTACCGGTACCGGTATGCATTCATATTATAATGCTGTTTCATGTTCCGGTAAGCATTCCTATTGTCACTTAACTTAACAGAAATAAAAAGTAAATCCAGGCCATAATGACCATACATTTATTGCTAAACGGGTTATGCTAAGTTTTCAGATTATGCACGTTACACAGGCGAAGCAGGCAAACCACCAACGAAATTTCTTGTTAGCTCATTTTCTTTGCACAGACGTTCAAATTTGTATCGAATTATATGCATGAAATAAGATGAAAATGTTTCATTTGGTTGCATTTAGGTTTCATGCAAATATTATACGCATGCTCTCTTTTTTAAAAATGTAACAATTATATTTTTGCAATCACATACATTGCATATATTATGCAAGTCTACAGCGCTGAAGACGTTCTTTCCTTCATCTTATGAACTTTTCTGGAAAGTACTTGTTCGTTCTTCAGGTTCGTCTTTGAAGATGACATTTTGCATTGGCTACTAATTCTGGGAATCGGTTCAATTTAAAGATCGGTGATTGGTTTATTATAACCGATCAATACTTGATTTTAATCAGTTGGAATTATTTACTTTAAATGCGTAGGCTGATTGTATGCCGCAACGTGGAACGGTTTATCGGATATTTCTTTCAAGCCATGTTTTTTGTCACTTGGGTTGTGAGTAGTTTTTGGGAACGATTGGGTCTCGTTGCATTTTCCCCCTAGGCGAAAGTGCTGTGGCATCATTGGAAATTTAATATGGGTGACGTCACGTCACTAACGTCACCGGAGAAAAAATGGCAAAAGTATTACAAGTGGCTGACCTCAACTGACCTCAATATGCGCTACTCTGGGTAGTATGGGAAAATTCTATGTTAAATGTTTATAGGGTCAAATATATTTATAGGGTCAAAAGTGTTGATGGGGACTAAGAAAACATAGACAAACAAATACTTACACAACACAAAGAACTAAAATGCAAGAGTAAAATAATTTTGTATCTTTTCGAGGCAAGTGAGGGTCACTGAAAAAGGGTCGTTGTGGTTTGTTAACCAAAGACAGTCAACATACGGAGCATCGCACTGGTCTTCTTCTCTTCCTTAAACTTCATCTCACAGCAGAACTGTACATCAAGACTCTCTTCAGACAGCATTGCCTCTCCACATAAATCTTTCTCTTCCAAATAGCCGTATCAATAATCTTCGTGATAGGGTAAACGACTCAACGTTTGTCCACACCTTGAGATGACAACAGGTGAAACCATGATCGTTCGTTCGTTTTTGGATTATAGTCATATAGGCATGCACGACTAGTTAATTTGCACACGTTTGCTTGCTATTTAATTTGTGCGATTATTGGCTAGTCCATGCCACCCGAGCAAGCCACAGAAAGCTAGGGCGTCCGGAACGTCCCCCGTCCGTTTTCTTCTGACCAAGGCTCTGACCTTGTACACAAACAGCAAACTCAAGTCAAACATGTTTGTTCCTAATCTGTCCAGTCTCCTATTTTGTGCGGACCGCTCCCTAGCTTAACGCCAAACATGTGAGAGTCACATCCAAGTCGAATAGTCCTGAATTGTGAATTTTCCTGCCTTATGATAGTTACTATATTTCGTGTACTATGCGTACTTGTGATTTTCAGAGGTTCGCCGAATCGTATCGGCTAAAAGAAGCCGTTGACTTTTGCGATCTTAATCAGGGTGTTTCAGCGCCCTGAGTTGTAACAACACCAATGGATGTCCTTTCAGGGCCACCACACAAGTTCTGTTCAAAAGAGGACTTTCTTGGGTCAGAATGAGAGCCCTATATGATAAAAAAAGTTGGGGGGGGGGGCGGAGTGGGGGTGGGAGGTAGGTGTGTGATGTGCTGTATGTCAGTTATCGATGTATATGTACTGTGTGTGCTATACTGGTAGTGTGCTATAAGATTGTGTGTTCCATTGTGGTCGGGGGTTGGTGGGAGGAGGAGAGATGGGTATTCAGGTTTGAAGGGGTTTTTTTCTTTTATTTATTTGGGGATATCAATTTCTTTTCATTGTTAGGGGTTGACAGTTGCTTATCTGTTTACTGCTTTCCCCTCAGAGTCCGTTAATTTCCTTATTCTGTATTGTTTCCTTGTTGTTTTCTTTCTCTTCTTTTCTATGTTCTTTATTACTGCATTTCCCTTGTTCTCCTGTTCCTGTTCTTCTTTATATCTGCTGCTACTGCCTTGTCCAGCTGTGGTGTACTTTTCTTGCTTTTCTTTATTGCTGTTGCTTCTGTTCCTTCAGCTACTTGTCCTCTTCACCCTTTGCCTGCTGCGATGTTTCCTTCTTTGGATATTTTTACCGCTTCCTTTTTGATGTACTTTTTCTTTCCCTGCATTGTCGTTCTATTCTATTTGTGCCTGATCTTCTTACCGGAAACTCTTGCTGCCCCTGCTGGTTCCTTGATCGTGTGTCTCAGGAGCCATAGTACCCTTTACCAGACTGACCATTTGGTTAAAGGACTTTCGAAGCATTATTTGCATATTTTTGTCCATAGTTTGGCATATTTTGATTGAGATTAGTTTTCTTTTTATCCTCAATCTCCCTTCTGGGAGGGTGGTATACTATGAAGTGAACCGCCAATTCAAAGGCGCGTTACACAATTCAGTCACAGCGCGGATTCTCTCCTCCACTTAGAAGAGAGCTGCGGCTCACGTCACATGCAGTATATTGGTGGGCTAGCGTTCATCCGCAGTGAATCGATGCGACAATTTGAGCATGGCGGAAACGATGTATTTGTGTGCGCCTGTGGTAGAGACGAGGAGTGATTCCATGGTAGCTACCAAAACAACTACGGTTATGCTTCCAGAAGAGAATGATTTAATTGGGATTTAGTCGATTTTCTTTCCTCTTCGCAAGAATTTATACCGGTACCAGTATCTTCATTACCTTCTCCTTCCTTACCGTGGGTAGAGGATTTTAGACAGAGACGGAAAGAAGAATTAGAGACATTTTTACAACAGAAGAAGGAAGAAGAGCAAGCCATTGTCAACAGCAAAAGAGGAAAGAAGAAAACGAGACTAAGAAGAAAAGAGAAAGTGCGAAGAAGATAAGAAGGACGGTAAAAGTCAAACGTTGACGGCATTTGGGCAGAGTTAATGTATTTGAGACCAAAGTATCAGACTTCTTTAACACGATCCAAGAGATAAAGACCTTTCCAAGCCAAAATTCCAACCCAGTTATCACTACCTCTGCGATGACTACCACCGAGTGACTATCACCAGCAGCAGCAATCATTACCAAATCATCTACAGTAGCAGGTGACGAAGTAGGACTTGGTCGTGGCAAAATGTATAAGGCAGTTAAAGATCATCGTGACAAGTCTATGAGTTTGTCACAAACACCCAATGGTCCTTTTCAGTCCAACCCACCTCTCTAGAAACGAGAGACAACTCTAAGATTGTCAAATGAAGTAAAACTTAAATCCTTTCTTTCACATAATGCTTGAAATGTGTAGTGTGTGTGTGTGTGTGTGTGTGTGTGTGTGTGTGTGCGAGAGAGAGAGAGAGAGAGAGAGAGAGAGAGAGAGAGAGAGTGTAGATCCTTATTACAAAAATCAAGACCAAGAGACACTTACGTTTTCTTTCTGGTATATTCTCTCTTTTTAAATCACAATGAAATTTCACATTACATCAGCGAACATCCAATTGTCCATTTTTCCATTTGAGTCTCTTCACTAGCACACGTTTTTCCTCATCCCTACTTTCTTCTCGTGGCCTGGATTTCTTATCGTTCTGGACGGGTAAAAGTACTTTTCATATTCTGAAGAGCTCTCCTCTTTCTCCTCTGGTTGCTTTTTCGGGTTCTCTTTTTTCTTAGGGCACTGTGAAACCCAATGTTCTTTCTCCTGACAATTACAACAGGTATCTTGACTTTTATCTCTCTTCTTTGGAAGAAGCGGGCATTCTGCAGACAAATGTCCCCATAACTTACCAATATAGCAAACATCTTCACTTCTAAACTTTTGTATGACGCACATCAAATCTTTGACCATAAGGTAACTTTGTTGACTCTTCCATCTTGACTGCTTGAGAACTGAATAAATACTCTGACTCTAAGGCACTAGCCCTATACAAATATAGGGACCCCTGCTTGTAGAATATAGTAAAATGAAAGTTTCAATCAAGATGAAATGATTGCACGATTTCAATGAGAAGAATTGTTGGTTCAAATCCATTCCAGCCTGAAGAACATAGTAAGAAGCCGCGACGAGAAATATCGCATCGCACACGAGAGGAAGTGTTGGCTCAAATCCATGTCAGCCACTTCGAAGACGACAGGAGCGAGCCCGAGTCGACACCTTCCACGTCTGTGCCCAGACCAAGAGAGTCTACCTACAACGAAGGTCAAACTGTAGTACCCAAAATGTATTACTACATTCGATGGACAGAAAAACGCTCCCCCAGAAAAGTTTGAACTACGGTTTACACTTAATGAAGTCCGACGTGCCGCTCGAGAAAGCAGAAAGTTTCATCACCGATTTGTGGGATTTCTTTTTAGCCACACTGAAACGACGATACCAAGCCAAAGAAGACAATCGTTTGAGACTTTGATACTCTCCATTTATCAAGACAGTTTGAAGTCATTCGTGTGGATCGAGTTTAGCAGCCTGGCAGAATTGACACCTTTCTAAGTCATCGACACGTTCAGCAATCCAACGACCAATTTCACATCACCGATGGCAAAGCAACACTTTACATAACCCACGTATCCCCTCCGAAAGGGAGCGGGCAACGCAGAAATGTGGACGACCTTCTCAGCAGCAAACGCAGCATCGTTCAAATTAACAACGACGAAAACCATATGTGTTTAGTCCGAGTTATCGTCGTGGGATGAACGTATTCCGACAAGAATGATACGGCGGAATAGAAAAGAGCCTGGAAAAGCATTCGACAATCGGACAAGCCAAACAACGAAGAGAAGCAGAACTCTTGTTACCGCAAGCCAGCTTATCCAAAGACACGACCTGTGGCATTATTGAAATGAACCGACTGCAAAACTTCTTAGCTCCTCGCTACACGTTAAAAGTATAACCTCAAGTTGTATGCGGATCTCTGGTGTTTCGAAGGCCCGATGTCCCAGGCGGAGAATACATTCATGTTTATCATCACGAAGGATATTTCGATGCCATCACAAGTATCACGGTATTTCTCGGATACGCCTATTATTGTAAAAAATGTGGCCCAGGAGTTAACAGTCGGTAGCAACATTGTGGAGAGAGATGCTGAGGTTGTTTGGCCTCTTAACCCTGCCTCATGAAGGACAAGAGCGAATTCTTTATTCAGTTTGACAGCGAACTTTTGTCAGCTCTGCGTGTTACGAACAATATCACATAGTGAAAGGTTCACAGCAGAAATGTGCTTGGCAACTAATGAGATCCTACTTTGCTTGTAGAGATCTCAAAAGTGCCAATAACCCTAGAGTGCACGTTTGTCGAGGAAAGAAACGATGTCATACTTGTCACCAAATCGTGGTCTTGGAACGTGATTGTACATTCAAAAATACAAATCGAACCAAGAAGATGAAAAGAAGAAAGGGACTATCATCTTTTTGATTTCGAATATATGCAAGAAACAGGTATTCACATTTATAATTTCTGCGTGCTTCATCGAGTGTGCGAGAAGTACATCCAAGAACCTATCTGTTTTCATAGTTCCTACTGTAGCAAGATTCCAGAAGGACGTGAAAAATTCTTTCGAGGACCTAACACGCTTCCCGATTTAACCGATGGATCTTAGACCCTCTAGATGACACGTGGAACCAAGAGGACATTGAACGTTACGGAGACTGCCATCGTTTTGCCACGGTGATGGCTCACAATTTCTTGAGATACAATGGACAATTTATTCTGTAGTACTATTTAAACAAGGCACTGAATGCCCTAAAGTAACCATGAACGGAGTCAAACTCATCTACATGGAAGTGGGATAAGTACAGTTTAAAAATTCCTTGAGTTATTTGGTCACGCCTTTGAGTCGAATGCCTAAAAGGTTTGGAATGACAAAAATGGCCACAAGGTATTTTCCGCACTTTTTAAATACCGAAGCCAGTCAACATTGTTATCTATATTTAATTTAATTGTTTGTTTGTTATTTTTTTTATATATTTTTTTTTTAAATTTCATTACATGCTATTGTAATGTAACTTTGTATGCTGGATTTGACCTTGTCCAAAACTGAATTTATTTATTCTTGACCTGATAGACTTTTTTTTATCTCATTTTATGTCAGCAACTAATGCATAGCTAAATTATTCTCACTGTGTATGGGCTTAATATCAGCATCATTATTAATAGAAGAATTAAATATGTTTATTTGGGTCTAAGTATTGGAATTTCCTGAGTGTTATCCAGGTTATGGTTTTGATTTTGTAAACATCAGGGTCATTCTAGAAGGTTATTTTCCATTAGATAATGTTTTTCATTTTCAGAAAATGCTAATTCTGACCTGAGGTCAAGTAGAGAAATATATAATCTTGTAATTGTGAGGACTACTTTATTCGTGCTGTAACATCTAGCACTTTCAAGTTATAGATTATATGTTGAGACCAGTAGTTTTGGGCTGGAATCTTTTTTTTTCAAATTATTGAATTCAAGTGATTATTTTCTTTGGAAATCAAAAGTGCTCTGATAAAATTCTTGGATGAAGACATTCACTAGAATTTATACTTAATTCAAAACTGGAATTCTACTACTGTGAGTCGACAAAAGACTGTTGACACATCAACACTTCATAAGCTATAACAGACACGTCATCACCTTCAGTTTTTTGAATATTTTCGGGACTTGTACTGAGTTTTATTCAGGACTTTAAATTACCTGGACCTGTGTTTGTAACTCTTGGATTATTTTGGGATTTCATTCGCAATACCTAAGTTCTTATTTTCTCATTTTCGCTTTGTATTCTAGGGAAATAAATTATACTTGTTAAATTTTACAAGGCTTGTTGTCTTTCACTCTTTTCTGTTACTTATTTTAAAAGCATAGTCTGGTAACAACACGGAGTCCTAGTGCATTTACCTGATGCATTACGACACCGACAATAAGCGCACCGAAAAACGTGAACTTTCCACGTTTGGTACCGCTTTGATGCTTTTGACCCCTTCGACTTTAAGGAAGAAATGTTAAAGTATTGTCTAAATGATGTGGACATTTTACGTCATTGTTGTGGAATTATCAACAACTGTTTATGGAGCACAAATGGATCGATTATTGAAGGAAGCCTGTACCATCGCCAAAGCGTGCTCCATAGTGTACCGTAATCGATTCATGCTAGAGAGCACCTTAGCAGTCATACGCCCTCATAGTAAGGAATTCATCAACTGTTGGTTCTCGACCAAAGCTGTGCGCTGGTTACATTGCTTTTGCGAAAAGGAAGACAAATGTATCTAACATGTCCGAAACGGAGAAGGCGAAAAGACTATTGGAAAATATTAGATGGAAGGGTGGGACTTAGAAGACCACAAGATCATCTCTGAATTTATTGGATGTTTATTTCGCGGATGCTCGACCTGTTATCCTCAACGTCAGAAGAAAAACAGATCCTTAGCCCGTACTATGGAAGAATTGTACAAAGAAAACTTTCCAAAGTCACCTAATGCTAGAGCAAGAAGGATACCAATGGGTTGAAATATGGGAGCACGAGTATGATCGACATTTAAAAACCGATCATGAGTTCAAGCGCATCATGGAAAGTTAAACGTGGTGGACCCTCTAGACACAAGCGACAGCCGAAATGAAGGATGATCGAATGCCACATGCTTGATGTGCAACGCGATCGAGGAGAAAGGTGAAGACTGCAAAGTCAAAGGATTAACTCTCAACCATCAAACGAGTCAAGTGGTCAACTTTGGCTTGCTGAAAGAAGCATTGCAGTCTGGAGAGGATCAACACTTTACAGTGACCGCGTACTAACCGCACAAAATTGTACGGTTACCAACTTACGATAAGATCATTCGCCATTTGGATAAAATGTATCAAATCATCTACCAAAAGCGAGCGCGACTTCGTACCTACTTCACTTTATCATGCGGAAACGCTGCTATCGGCCAGCATATAAATGAGACTTCTCCCAAAACAGATATTTTATTATGAAGAGAAAATCAGAGCTAGAAAAACGATGGACCATTTCATAGAGCCACAAGTGAACGAGAGGTTCAACGTTTAGCCAGCATCAAAAATAAGGAGAAGGAAGAAGGTAAAAAGAACCCCTCTTCTGGAAAGAGGTTCATGCATGTACTTTGGAATCACATGGAAGGGCGAAAGCTGACTCTATTGGCCAACAAACGATGGATGGAATTCTATCGTTGGCAACAACAACAGACCTCTCATTGACGTGCCAATCCAAATCTGACTAAGATGTCACAGTTACAAAAAGAATTGCAATCGTTGATGGATCGCACAGATTTGTCAGAAACGGACAAATCGCAACGGTACGGTCAAATCTTGCAACTTCTTCAACTATTTCGCCAGAAAGCTTTAGATGAATCAGTTAAACCGACTCTGAAAGATTTCAAGGTCATAATGGAAAGCTAAACACTACCCCCAGTGATTAAAACAGATGCAGCCACACAGATGCCTAAAGAAGACGCCGCAGAAGGCATTTCTCAAACGTCAGCACCCATCCCTATCAAGATTGTGGCGTCCTTGTTGACCCCTTTCAACACACCTCAACGAGAGGAATTTAAAGTTTGGATTCAAATGTTGATGTCGACCCCGTCCTTGGCAGAAGTTAAAAAGAAAGAAGGGAAACCAGAAGTGAAAAAAGAAAGCAAGAAAATATTGATCCCTTTACCACCACCAACACCCTCGGCTCCTAATCATGTGGTAACTCGGAAACGCCAAGCAGTTTCCAAACCCCAGAAAACTATTTGTACCATCGGTGAACAGTGGGTGACTTATTAAAGAGAACCTTTATGGAGAACCTTTCATCCAGCATTTACTATAACCCTGTCCATCCTGCAGGTTATAGATTTCAAAAATTGTATCGTGCTGCCAAAATCCAATTGAAAAGTGTACGTTCACTCCAGGTGCAACGATGGTTACAAAAACAAGCCACGTACACGCTACACAAACCCATTCGACGAAATGTTTCCAGAAGTCGAATCAAAGTGGAAGGCATCAATCATCAATGGCAAGCCAATTTAGCCGATGCCTCTTACTTGGTCATATACAATCGGGGCTACAAATATTTGTTTCGTGTCATCGACATATTTTCAAAATTGATCTGGGTCGTACCTTTGACTTCCAAAACGAGCTCCGAGTTAGTACCAGTCTTAAAACTGGTGAAGAAACAAAACGGTCTTCACCCTCACTGATGGCAAGCAGATAAAAACACCGAATTTCTGAATCATATTTTCAAAAGAATTTAAGAAAAGAAACATCCATTTGTCACCACCAGAATCCCGACACCAAAGACAGCGTCGTATAACTTTTCAACGTACTTAAAAACACGCAGGTGGAAATATATTACGCATCAATACACCCTAAATTACGATGACGTCTTACCGCGTCTGTTCAAAGTTTACAATCAATCGTACCATCGGAGAATCGGATGGGCCCCCGAAGATGTGACTCTCGTCAAGGAAGTGGCTGCGTTTGAGGGGTTATTTAAAACGTCCCCTACTGCCTGAAGGAGACGTGGGCTATTAAAGACTGGAGATTTGGAAAACTAAACGGTCCTTAGAAAAAGGTTATTTTCCGAACTGGATCACCATATTGTTTCTCTTTGCGAGTCATTGATTCTGAAAAGAGTGACTATCATGCCGTTCATCGCTGCAGCATCGACCTCTCCTCCTCAAAGTTCTTCTCTTCAGGGTCTACAAAAGCAACCCTGTACGTTTCGTGCGGAGAACATATGCCCAAAACGCAAATCGCCTTTTTCTGCAAAGTCTTTGTGGTGTATTGTGTCATCGGTGTCGCCATCGCCAATCTGAGTTTGCAACAAGGAGACAAACAACTGTGTACGATTTCACTCAGCAGTTGCATAGGTTACCTTCTACCCGATCCTTCCCTGAAATATCCCGGTAACAACTGGAGTCATGCGACCAGCCTCAGTCTCTTTTGGAAACTCCCTTGATCTCGAGTGATTCCACGGAAAACAGAACTCTAGAATTATGAATAACCAATTTTACTTCACTTTACCCAGTGACGGTTCTGTGGATGTGTTTTCCAACAACACCTTGTGATGCTTAATGGCTAAATTACCTCAGGCCATCCAAATGGATCACGAAACGTATTGGGAAGTTGTTTTGGTAGAACTTATTTATCCTATACAAGTCTAAAACGTCAGTGGAAATCAAACGAGGTTTACCGTCGAAATCCTGAACGAACTTGGATGCAAACGATCCTGGCGTTTAAGAGTCCAAAAGAGCAGCGAAAGACAATCCTCAATTGAACAATTTTACCATGAAAATTCCTGCAGTCTATTACTTTAGAGCTCAACATCTGGTGGAAACAATTGATGCTATTTTCAACACTCAGTTAGTTTGGCAAAGCCCTGGACAAAACTAAACGAAGTGTTCTGAGTAACATAAAACAGCTCGTCGCCTGCATATAATGTTTTCAGAAGCCAAAACGTTGTCCACAACTTTTTTCTCTCACTTTGTTTGATAGTTTGGGTGGAGACCTCAAAGTGGCCCCGAATACCAAAGACACCAACAACAATGAGCGATTTTTTTTGGTGTTACCCTGTGAACTTGATCGAAGGCTCGAATTTGATATATATGTACTCCGAGTATAACGTTGTGGGACACACAGCCGAACCGTTACTGAGATTCATACCTTTCGTTGCTTACGATGAGGGTAGAAACTACGTATCACGTTCACCTTGATTTGCACATTGCCATTATTTGCCTGTCAGTAAGTCGTATTTCAACAGTGTCAATATTGGTATAAAGGAGGTCTGGGACAAAATATTCCATTTTCGAAAGGAAAAGTCACGGTGAAACTACATTTTCGAAAAAAGTCTCGAGCGACTTCTAAGTCATGTAACCTCTGTAATGAAGAGTCGCTCGACAACGAGGACATGGTATAGGAGATATGCTCAAATATGTGTTTCTTTTGGTGGCCCCAGTTTTAAAACCGATGGTGACACGAGGACTGCACTCTTCGAAAGATGCTGCTTGGACGCAAGGAAAAGAATTTCTCCAAAATGGCATCATTGACAAACAATATTCAAAGAAGCCTTCTTGTGAGCAGGCAAAACTGACTTTTTGGCACCCCGAAAGGCTCCTATAAATGAGCTACACGCTGCTGACCTAGGCTGGCCTTCTTCATTCATGCCACAGCAAGGACAGGAGAGAAGGAGACTCAGACACCCCTCTAGAGCTCATAAGAATGTTGCGAGAAAGACTAAGAAAAGAACCGCCAGAAAATTAGACGTCTTTGATGACTAAGATAATGATGCACAGAGATTCTTGCGAATGTTTCAAGTCAGAACTGGATCTGTTTGCCATGCCACTCAGCTTGATTACGATGCAAGAATCGCAATGGGCAGAATTTCATCCCATCTCGCCTTTAACGGCCGCAGCCCTCGTCGAATTTGAAATCAATCTGAATAGCAGCTACTTGTACATGAAAGTCAAAGTAGCCGAATCGGATAACTCCGATCTAGCCAAAGATGAGAAAGTATTTCCTGATAATAATGTCATGCAATCATTGCTCAGAGATGTGGATCTTACTTGAATAACAAACTGGTCAAGCAGCAGAATATACTTACCCTTACCAAGCGTACCTAGAAAATATCTTGACGTACAGAAAAGGAGCCAAGAACATCCATCTGGATGATTGCGTGGTATGAAAACCTAACTAGGCGACGAGTTCGACAAGGTGACGAATAAAGATGGCCCCAATGAGGGACTCAACGACAGTCAAAGTAAAATTAAACTAGTCCGTAGTTTGCATTTGGACATGTTGTTGGTGTCCAAGATAGAAGTAAGTCGAGATGACAACTTTAAGCAGAAGAATTTCTTGAGATCTTACTTGTCCCTGCATGAAGCCACCGGACAGTTAGGCACCAATATCTGTTACGACATTTCGTACGCCGATTAAGCAGGAAGTTATGCTTTGTGGGCTTTTGATTTCATTCCTGACCAAGACAGCACGAGGGACATTTCCACCCATAACATCCGGCCAACTTGGTGTGCAGAATCTCTGAAATAAACGGTGAACGTCATCTTCTATGCATAATTTGATAATACTCTGTAAATCAACAGCTTGAGAAAAGTGATTCTAGACTATTAGAAGCTATGGAAGAGTATTAGAGCTCTTTAGAATGAGGAGCCAAGTTGCAGATGCGGGATGAGGATGACTTTGCCAGAGCAAGAAAAAGAAAACGCTACAGAAGAAAAAGACAAGGAGCTAGTGATAATGTCGAGATGGCCATAACAAGAAGAACATTTATTCTCTTGTCTTGTGAAGCAACGCACTGAAAATTACAGCTCTGACCCACCAACACTGTTATGTCAAAGCGATCATCCTAGCCAAATTCAACACGGCAATTGTATGATTATGAGCCAAAAAGAAAAACTGGAAGAATATCTACATGACGCTTGCGGTCTCATCTCGGAAGAGAAAGTATTGTATCATTGGTATAAAAACTTGCGTGACTATCCCTCCCCTCCACTGCTACACTGAAACTCTTTTCCCACAGAGTATGGAGATGAAGCGTAGAACCACTTACTTGAAAGACATTTTCATAGAAAAAGTCAGGATTGAATTGACCTAATATTACCTGTGAAAGACGACATGGATACCTGGGAACTTCGCTACCTTCTAACGCACAGTTCGTGCACAGCGTTTTGGAATCCTGTCGTGTGTGCTAAGGTGAACTACCTAATCATAAATCTAAAGACATTCAAGTCTACGTCATTAACGCCGGCGAAATTCATCAACAAGGAGCCCATTGGGTAACTGTCGACTTTCCCCAACGATCACAGTGTGGACTATTTCGATTCTAATGGATCACCGCCTTTGGAAAACGACACCACTGACTTTATGAGAAGAAATGCCGTATCGACTAGATTCGATAATGTGAGATTACAAGTAACCCATTCCACGTTGTGTAGACAATATTGTGTGCATTTTCTTCATCAACGCAGTTTTGGATATCCCTTAGAACATTTAGTGACTTGTTTTGATAGAGAGCATGCTCGAAACGATGATAAAATAGAAAGACTGTTTACTGAACATGATGGCTATCTTTTGTCTTTAGCTACGAAACGTAGTGTGAATCGATGGCAAAATGCCTACATCAGTGTAAGTCGAGTTTGACTCCACAACGTTATCAACCTTGTAAAAATATGATCCTGCTTGAAAAATTGTTGACTTGTTGATTTGTATTTGAGACGTTTCGTGTTATAAACAAACATGTTGAATTTTTGAAAACTGGTTATGTTGTTTTCTTTATTGACAATGTATGAATATATGCTCTTTCACGTCTCTCTATCCCTCTGGGTCAAGTTATCAACTGCGTTCCCAAATCGTACGGATCTTTTCCATCGCGTCCGTGCTTGATGCACATAAATCGGTGCACTCACCAGTCTGTCAAGTTGCGTGGAATATCAGCTGATAAGCAGATCGCAATGGAAGAGAACACAAGCAGGGGCGAGGCATGTGTATTGACAGAAAGTGCAATTATACCTACTACGGCACTACGGGCCATTAGGGCATTAGGTAAGGCACAAGCAACCAGTTTTAGCCTGAGAGCTGGAACAAAGCGAACAACTTTATTACTTGTCTGGGATGAAAGTGAGGTGACGACCCATGGCATTGACTCACAGGAATATGGTGAATGCAGAAGGAACAGGAATATAAAAAAAACGCAAAGAGAGGAGGAAGGCAGCCCTACTACGGAATACTAACCACTCAACTGCGGTGACTGGACCTCTGATGGAAAAACCAAGATCCTTGGAACAGTGCATGGCTCGTCAGTTGACTACTACCTCCATTGCGACCCAGACCCTAACAATTCAACAGCAGGAAAACACCAGAAACGTGGAAGCCCAAACAGAAATCTCCCTCCCAGACATCACACCGGCAAGGGATCTTGCCAATGCGGAAGCGGATGCTTCGGTAAAAGCTACAGCTGAGGCACAAACCCTTACACAACAAGAATCTGAAACAGATGAAGTGGAAAGTGAGAACGGAGAAAAAGAAACTGGTTCTGATGCTGAAGTCGCGGAAGAGGATACTGACCCAGATAAACAACGACTGATGGATTTCGGACTTGAATGTGCACTAAATGATACCAAAACGATTATCCAATTTATTAGTGCAGTTAAATACATCGCCTGGAGACAACTAAAAACCAGGAAACCTAGACCCCAGCAGTGGCAGTTCGTGGTACGCATCCTCACCCAATTCTACAACAATGCGTTCCACCAAAATTCGATAACCACCCTGATAGAGGCAGCCGAACAACTGACTAAACTTTGTGGGACTGAGGCATTCCCTGAGCAGCGTTGCGAAAAACCACGAAGTGCGGCCGGAATTAAGGAAGATGAAGACCGCAGCCACACATTTGGACTGCCGTCATAAAGTCCATTTAGGGCTAATAAATTATTGCCTCTTTACCAAGGGATCTCAGTTTGGATTGAAATTCCAATTCGACAATACTTTATAATCAAATATGACCATTTTATTCACCATTCCATATTTATAACCAATTTCCCTAACATGGTTGTACAAAATACAACTGGTCTCTTAGACCTATGTTTTAAATTCTAAATTAAATGATCATATGTACACTATGTACTTTTGGATTTAAAAATTTAATAATAGGAAAATTTATAACTAATTAGCGTTACTCTAATTACAATTGTGTATTACACTTAACTGGTAGTAGGATTTACCCATTATGTAGATAACTGGGCATAATTTGATAGTTAATATTTTATGGCGTTACAGGAACGTTCCGGCTGGTGTTTGGTGTCTTCCTCCGGGTCCCTCTCCTCCTTGCCAACTAGGACATTTAAAAGACGAGTGTGTGAGCCGATTCCCACTCGTCTAGAAATCAGGTGCCCTGAAAAGCGTATACGCACGCAACCGGGGTAACGTCATATGAGAATTGCCCAATCAAACTCGACGTCTCACACTGCGGTAGACAGGCATTAAATTTCCATTGAGTGTGTGTTGGGTCTATTCCCACTCATTACAGCATACTAGCAAGTCGATTGGAACTTATTGTTCCTCGACTTGTCAGATAAACTTATAATCGCACGGTGTGTGTTTAATCGGGAGAGATGTGGCTCTTTTTCCCCTCTTACGAGAAACTAATGAGCCCGCTGTGCGGGCATTAATCTGCAGCACATGCCCGAATGGGCGAAAGCGACGTAAATTGAACGAATGAACAAAAAGTCTGTTCTCCCATCGTTGACTCGTCAACCAGTAAAATGCCTTCAAAGTTAGCTAAACTTAACGAAGCCCACGTAATTTGCATTGTGTCAGGCAAAACCACATTTGGAAGCCAGAGGAAGTGGAGAATGTCGATATTGTAAAAATGACTCATGACCTGATAGAAAAGATCTTCCATAAAGAAGTAAAGCAAGAAGAGGAAAAGTGGACATTGAGGTACAGAATGCAACAGAAAATGAAGCAAGAAGAAGAGAAGAGACAGTAGCAGCAGGAAGAAAGGATTTCTGGATTGTTGAGTGGACATCAAGGAGTTTTCCTTATCCTTTCGCAGAAGCAGGCCTTCTCCTGTGTGAAAGCCTTCAGCAAGAAGGGGCAATCCTCTCAGATGTTAGGAGATAGCCAAAACAAAATAAAACAGCCCATTTCAGGGCCAGCCAGATCTCGAGAAAGTTGCCTGATCAATTGCCAAAATATTTTTGTTAGTATGTTTGTGTATGCTAACCATGGAATCGATAGACGAAGCAGAATCTCTAGAGACCATACAGAACAATGAAGACAAAAAAGGCAGTACTGCCCCATCTGCGGCATAGTTGCGAGATCACGCCTATGGCGAGGACACCACCACTACCTCAGCATAGAAGAGTAGTGACTGAGCAGACAGAGGACTGACTTTGGAGTTGCCATTACCACAGCAGCCACAGCAGCATCCACAGGCACAGCGCCGACTTAGAGGGAAATACGAATCTTCAGAGCTCCTCAAAAGGAGAATTGAGGTTCTAAAGCCACACAACCCACTTTGCTCTCACCATCACCATTAATCCAAGGGGTCGGGAAAATGGAGTAGACGGTGTGTTTGTGGTACTAGGCCTGGAAGGTGTAGGCAATAACCAGCTGCACTGGAGGTAAACAACGGCCCTTTTCAGAGCCAACAAGATCCCTTGAAAAGAGAGACTGTTCAATTTGCCTAAAGCAATTTTGTGTTGAATGTGTTTGTATATGTTTTGTCTTTTTCCTCCAACAAAAAATCCCTTCTCTTATCAAATATGTGTATTTGTATGTGAGGGTTTAGTGGTGTGTCTGTAAGTACTTAACTATAATTGTTTGTTTTTTAGTGTGTGTTTGGTAAGCTTGGTGTATAGATGTATTTGTCTTTGTCTTTCAAATAGTTTTCCCTTCTCCACCAAGTGTTTGTATTGATTATAGTTTGTTTGTAATAATGCTTTTGTATTACAAAATTTTAAAGATAGTTACTATTAAGTTCGCTCTGTCATCTGATTTGGATGTGTCGTGTTTTGTGTGAGGGGCTGTTTTTCTTCACTTTCGTGCTTTAGGTATAAAAAGAGAAGCGTTCGCCTTTTGAGTATCCCCGTAGATTAGTCAGCACGTAATAAAATGACTTCAGTGAATGATTTGAAACACGCTTGGGATTGGATGGTGGATTTGGAGTATATTGTAGGAAAAATATCAACCTATTGGAGGTACCCAGTCACACTATAATATCTGGCAAAGCAAGTGACAGCTCTAAAATCAGCCATGGGACATGTTAAAGAGGTGATGGAGGGAGAACAGAAGAATATGAAAGGGCTGTTGATATTAACAGTGTAGATTGGGTAAATTGACGGAGGTTGTAGGTTGCATGGTAAGGGTAAAACGTTCTTGCAGAAGTAATAGAGACCTAGGTCGATTTGTCTTACCCACCTTTACGTACTCTGAGAAGGGGATCAGCCGCCTGAAATAAAGCTGACAAGCTTTTAAGGAAAGACATGGAAGAGAAAGAGAAAAAGATCAATGCTACCTGGGCGAAGGACAAAAATGGAAAGGAAAAGCTAAAGAAAAAGGAAGAATTTGAAAGACGGAATAGTTATTGTATGAAGGTCCAGGAAAATTTAGAACTGCGGACTATCCAGACTGGATGCCGGAGAATGAAGGAAAGAAAAAAAAAATGAATTTCCTGCAAAAACCGAGGAAATGGTGGAAAACATGGTGATCAGGGATAAAGGAAAAAGAAAAATTCATTGGCACTTTCAGGGCCACTCAATTACCTCTAATTGCCTCCCAAATATTTTGATGTAGTTGTGTTGTATAAGTATTTGTTTGCCTTTGCTTTATTGGCCCCATAAACATTTTTGACCCTTTAAATATTTTTGACCCTATAAACAATACTTCAGTGGGGTGGGATGGAAGTTGTAAAAGGGAGGAGGGGACGATATCATGCACTACAGGAGTAATAAACACAAAATTATCGCTGAGATCTTAATTGTGCTTTTTTCATGTCTTTTTGTTTTTGTTTTTTTTTTGTTTTTTTTTTTTTTTTTTTTTTTTTTTTTTTTTTTTTTTTGTCCATCATATGCAGCACTGCTTTCAAGATCTCTACCTTCCAAAAGCCAGAGACATGTAAGACAAAGAATGGCAACTTGAAGGTTTAAGCATGAGAACAAATTTGTCTCTTTGAAATAATCTGTTCCTCTTTTTGGTCGCAACGGTCAAATACATTGTGAGGATTGTTATGGTTGGAGAGGGGTGCTCCCAATGTTTAATTTAAACTATTATAGAAGTCCCACCGAGGCTCTGTTTTGTTGGAAGTTAAATTTAGTGAAAGATAGATGTCAAGCTCCGAACCCCCATTCAGCAATGCCAACGGTTAGATGGTTAAATATACAAAAAGGTTGAAATTCAATAAATAACATTTTAATAACAATTCAATAATCAAATGACACAAATTTCCAATGACACTCCTTCCGCTCGACCCTTTAATAAGCCTACTGCATCGCTTGATTAGCAGTGTTTAATTGATTCCCACCTGTCCTTGTATTTCTACTCATCTGTTGTATCCTTTCTCTCTCTTATTTCTCCCACTTCCTTCTCCACTTCCTCCTCGACTTTTCTCCAAATTCCTTCTCCTCCTCTTCGACTTTCTCAAGACTCCTTCTCCTCCTCCTTTTTCTAAAAACTCCTCCTCCTCGACTTTCTCTACCACGACTCCTCTTCTGTCGACTTCAACTGTCTTGGCTACAGCCTCAATTCCGTCTCCAACTCTTGAAGACTCGGGACCCAATGGAACTCGAAATTCTATGTCCCCTGAAAAGCTTCCTTTTCGAAGCTTTGTCTTTCCTTAGAATCTACCTCTAAGTTTTGCCGCCAAGTTACGAGTGGCTTCGTTCTTGGAGTAACCCTATTGATATGCAATCCCTCTAGGCGAATACTAAATTTTGCGTAAGAATTCAACACTATCCCGCGGCAATCTTTAGACATCAAACACATGGCCGCAGTAATATTCCCAAGACAGGTAGATTATAGCTTATACATGACTTTATAGCTGGGGCTTAGCAAACATGACACCCCCACGGCTGATAATAAAATCGGGATTTTATTCCCCCAAAAATTGCTCCAAATGCAAATGTGCGTTACTACACGCACTAAGAGAAACAAAATCATAACGGCGCTACACGCTGACTACAGAGATGAATATACGCACAACATACGGCTATCTACTGAGCGATCTACGCCGTTTCAGCGCTCTTGCTTATGAAATCAGCATCTACGTTCTCCCATCAAGCAACTATTCGACAATTTCGCCTGCGCGAGACACGCAAGGGGTTGGTGGTCGGTCCCGTATAAGTACTGCTCCCAGGCTCGTGTCACGCGCGTCAGTGCGGAGCACGAAGTCTTTGGACAGATCTGGTAGACGGACAACAGCGTCGGATGTCAGCCTATCCTTCAGCGTTAGGAAAGCGTGCTCACACGCATCCGTCCAAATAACTTTACTCGAGGCTCGTTTCCTGGTAAGGTCGGACAACGGCCCGGCAATCGCACTGAAATTGGCCACATACCTCCGGTAATACCCGGCCAATCCCAGGAATGACCTCAGCTCAGTTTTGGTGGTGGGGCAGGCGGCGTTTCGTAGCTGCTCCGCCTTCGACTTCTCTGGGGACAGCGTGTCTTGACTCAGTGTGTGTCCCAAATAGTCCAACGCCCGGAAACTAATGTGACATTTGAAAGGGCGAGCCGTCAATCCCGCTTGACGTAGCCGTTCCGAAATGTCAGCTAGCAGAGTGAGGTGCTCACCCCACGCCTCTGTGGCTAGCAGGAGATCATCCATGAAGTTGTGAACACCCCTATCTCGCAAGGGTTCCAACAACCTCCGCATCATTCTAGTGAAGACGATGGGCGCATTCTGGACTCCGAACATGACTATCCATTAGTAGGTCCTGTCGGGAGAGCAAAAGCGAGATTTGCCCTATCCTCCTCCCTTACAGGAATTTGACAATAGCCCTTGGACAAATCAAACTTCGAAAAATATTTCGCTTTCGAGACAGAAGCGAAAATATGTTCTGGGTGAGGTAGCATTTCGACTTGAAATTTCGTCACCTGATACAGCTTCCGGTAGTCAACACAAAACCGATGGGTGCCATCCTTCTTCTGCACTACAGGAGAACTGTACGGAGAATCGACGGGTTCGATTACTCCCAGAGCGATCATTTGCTCGATCTCTTCTCTTACCACTTGTCGTCTCGCGTAGGGCAAAGGGTAGAGTTTCCGCTGCACTAGCCGATCGTCCACCAGCTTTAACCCGAACTCGACAAGTGACGTTCTCCCGGGTATTTCCGTAAGCACATTGGAATACCACGCCAGCAACGCCTCTGTCTTGTCCCGCTGCTCCGCAGTTAGCATGGAGTCGCACTCCACGTCCGAGGGTGTCTCAGCCCTCGTTAATGGACAGCTAGGGACGGTGTTCTCACCTTCCGTGTCGACTTCGGCGTCCTCGGTGACGATCGTGGCGACGACAAACTCGCTGGCGGTCTCTCTTTCTCGGTATCTCTTAAGGAGATTAGCATGGCACAGCTTCTCCTTAGTCTGTAGTCGCATCCGATAGGTTTGACCCCAGACCTTCCCGGCACGACGTACGGCCCCCTCCGACAAACTTGCAGCTTGTTGTGTTCTTGGGGCAACAGCAACAACACCTTGTCCCCTACTTCATACTGGCGTGGTTTCGCACGCTTGTTGTAATACTTCGCCTGACTCGACTTAGCTCGCTTGAGGTACTCCTGTGCGAGGGTACAAACTTCTTCCAGTTTGTTTTGCAAATCCTCGACGTGCTGATAGGTAGTACGTACGTACCCCTTCAACAGCTGTCTCAGTACGGCGATGGGACCACGTACGGTCCTCCCATACAAGAGTTCAAAGGGAGAAAAGCCTAAACTCGCTTGTGGTATTTCCCGATATGCGAGAAGCATGGCAGGAATATACCGACCCCAATCTTTGTGACGGTCTTCACATAGCTCCTTAAGCGTGTTTTTCAGAGTCCCGTTAAATCGCTCGACCAGTCCGTTACATTGGGGGTGATACGGTGAAGTCGTGAGGTGCTTAATTGACATCAGTCGGTTCACCTCTCACATCACGCGACTCATGAATTCTGTCCCATGATCGGTCAGGATCTCGTCGGGCACTCCGACTCTTGACCAAATCCTAAGCAGCGCTTCAGCGACGGTTTCCGAATCAATATTACGCAACGCGACAGCCTCCGGATAGCGTGTAGCCTAATCTACGACCGTTAAAATATACCGATTTTCTTGTGCCGACGCAGGTTTTATCGGTCCGATCAAATCCATCGCGACGCGTCGAAATGGTTCATCGATAAGGGGTGTACCCCAAGGGGACGGGTCGATGCTCCGTTTTCGGTGCCATTCTCTGATATTTGTCACAGCTGAGACAGAACCGCTTAACATCTCCTTGGACTCCTGGCCAGTAGAATCCCTTGACAAAATGATCATGCGTCTTGGCAATTCCCATGTGTCCTCCACTGACACTTTCATGCGGAAGTTTCAACACTTCACCTCGCTTCTTCTTTTCCTTTGGCACTTACGACTTGCTTGAAGTGATCGTTTCCTTCCCTGCCGTGGCGACACAAGATCCCCTTCTTGTATACAAACTTCACTGCGCCATTCGGAGTTTCTATCTCCGTTCCTTCGTCAGCACATTTATGTAGTGATGGGAATCGGTTATAAATTCATAATCGATCATCGGTTCCGCACAACATACTGATAATTGATTATAATCGGTTACTACAAGTAAATTTTAATGTTTGTTTGTTATAGAGTTATATATTTGTTCAAAAGTTCAAAATGTCAATAAATGCACAGGAGTAATCTCTTTATATATAT
>JAECUM010093901.1:0-32739 GCA_016617855.1 Megalonaias nervosa | reverse complement strand
CTCCAAGTCCGTCATGCCTGGTCTTTCGGTCAAGACACTTGCGTAGTCGTGGAGTATCTCCTTCACCTCTTCACGTTGTTCGGACGTTAACGTTACGTCAAGGACGACGTCGACGTAGGTTTCATTCCTCGTCAAAGGACAACTAGGAAGTACTTCCGAAACTCCTCCGTTGTCGTCGGGTTCTTCAGTCACAACTGTAGCAACCACGAACTCAGTGGGTGTCTCCCTTTCACGATAGCGTTTACGAAGATTAACGTTTTACAACTTCTCTTTATCTCCCACCTTCATATGATAGTTCTGTCCACCCTTCTTTTCCGTTACAACGAACGGTCCCCTCCAGAATACTTGGAGTTTGTTGTGCTCCAACGGTAACAACAACAACAACAACAACAACAACACCTTGTCACCCACTTCAAACTTCCGTTCCTTCGCACTCTTGTCGTAGTACTTGGCTTGACGTCCCTGTGAATCACGGAGATTCTTCTGGGCCAAGTTGCAGACTTCCTCCAGCTTGTTACGGAGATCAATAACATACTGATACGTTGTTCATACTTCCTCGTATGTCTTTTTATCCGTCCATAACTGTTGCAATACATCCATGGGTCCTCTCACTGTCCTCCCATAAACTAGCTCAAAAGGTGAAAATCCTAGGCTAGCTTGGGGTACTTCGCGGTACGCGAAAAGTAACGAGGAAAGGTATCGATCCCAGTCCTTGGGTCGACCTTCGCACAATTTCTTTAGAGCTTGCTTCAACGTCCCATTGAAACGCTTTACTAGACCATTGCACTGCGGGTGATACGGGGTAGTAGTCAGGTGCCTAATGGAAAGTAACCGGTTCACTTCTTCCATCACCTGGCTAACAAACTGCGTCCCTTGGTCAGTTAGTATCTCTTCAGGAACACCAACTCTAGACCAAACTCCTAACAAAGCTTCAGCCACCGTAACTGAATCAATGTTCTTCAACGCAATGGCCTCCGGGTATCGGGTAGCATAATCAACAATCGTTAACACATAACGATTACCACTTTCTGATGCTGACAAAACCTCCTTACATCCCCATACACACCTGGCCAGTAGAACTCCCTTACTAACCTATCTCTCGTCTTTGCCTCATCCATGTGACTACCGAGTAGACTGTCATGTGCTAGCCTAAGCACTTCTTCTCTCTTAGATCGAGGTACAATTACCTGCTTATACCTCTCGGCCCCTTTCCGGGAGTATCAATACAAGATACCCCGCTTCAGTGCAAACTCTACCTCGCCGTCAGGTAAGTTCCGCATGGACTTCTCCTTTGCATACCCGCGTTTCCTGTTAAGGGTAGAATCTTCCTCTTGAAGTCTCCTTAATTCACCAGGTAGCAAATTATCTATGGGCGAAGTCGAGGGGTTCAGCGGCTTCGACCCTGACCTTCGCTTCATAGACGTCGTCTCCATGGACCCCACGTGTACGGGTGTACACGTCATAGGATTAGGCTGTGGCAACACATACCTACATCCTAAAATTACATCATGTGACAACCCTGACAAGCACGCTGCTTGAATTCGTCCTTTTACATACAGTGAATCAAGATCAATGTAAGCAACTGGTAGGGAATCTTTACTCCTATTAGCAAGTTGAACCACCACTGTCTCACCTGTATAATCAGCAGGTTTAACAAATTTGCTGTCCACCAAAGCTGGATAACTGCAGCTGGTGTCATACAACACAGTAGCCTTCTCTCCATTTACCGTAGCTGTTGCAGTATTCGACCACTCTACTGTTTTACTCTTTCTACCAGTGCCTGTGTCACTACATTTATCGTGGGACGATATTTCCTGCAGTTTTTGAGAATATGGCCAGGTTTTTTGCAACTGTAGCACACAACTTCATCTTTCTTACCAGGGGTACCCTTATCTACCTCTTGGGACTTCCCTGAGCTACGGAACTGATCACGGCTGGGATTATCAGCCCCTAGCTTCCCACCATTTTGACCATTCCACCTAAGAGGTGTCAAACCGTTAGCTCTTCTAAAGTCAGGGATGCTGGTTCAATCCCTGCCACTCCATGTGGTTGGACGAGAGTGTGCATTCTCATATCGCTCAGCCATCACACTGTCTTCTAAGGTTGCGAAATCACGCTCCGCCAAAAATACGATCAGGTCTTTCCGATACGTACTAAGGACATGTTCCTTCAATATCTCTTCCCGTATGCCTTCATAAGTAAATGCGGTTCCTGTCATTTTCATCCATTTGTCGAAGAGCACGTGCACACGAGTATGAAATTGTGCATGTGTCTCTGTTGGTTTCTTAGATGACTCTCTGAAACGTTTGTGGAAACTTTCAGCCCACAACTCATAATGCCATAATAGCGCTTTCTTGAGAGCGTCGTAGTCATCTACTTCAGTGGGTGCCATATTATGGCAGACATCCTTGGCAGCTCCTTGCAAAATGCAGAAATATTAATGGCCCACGGGTTTTTGGGTATATGATGTATTACGGCTAACTTTTCGAACTGCGTTAAAAAGTTATCGATAATTTCATCCTTGTCATTAAACATTGGCATGGTTATCTGGACGATACGTCTATCCTCAGATCTTTTGCTTGAGGGTCCTGAATGTTCATTCAGTTCCTCACCCCTCCTAGATTCCGCTTCGATCCTTAGTCTCTCCATGGCTAACGCATGTTCTCTCTCCCTGGATCTTTCTTCGGCTTGCAATCTGGCTAACTCAATTTCTCTTTCGTTATCCCTTTCTTCGGCTTGTCTGATTCTTTCTTTCTCTTTTTCCTCGGCTTGTCTCATTCTTTCTTTCTCTGCCGCCTGCTCTTCTCTGTATTCCTTGAGACTCCGCTCTACAAATTCCGCTAATTGGGTCCCTTCATAACTTAATTCATCACGACCTATAGATTTATATTCTCTGACTAACTGCCTATCAGTTGCCATCCTAGTCTACTCGACTGTATCACCAACCAACTTACCTAGATTGGTACTCACTAACCTTTTTACTGCCTTACAGGAAACAGCTTCCTTAAGAATACTTACCCATATTCTGTCCTAGTAAAGTCTTAACCTACAGACTTACTTAAAATCACTCAAAAGTAACCTAACAGCTTTTGGCAGTACAAAATTATGAATTTTCCCAAATTCAGCTTGCTCGCACCAAATGTGCAATTATTCCCTCGAGACTTCCTTAATTATCTCTTCTCACAAGAGTAACTAAAGGCAATACTGCTTCTGAATTACTTGAATTCAGACAACGACCACGCTATCAGCAATTCAGGTATGGAATCTTAATTTCTTACAATGTCATAACAAACATTAAAGAAAATCTCAACAATGGCATGCACAAATTACAAAATTGCATAGATATTGACTCAATTCACACACGTAATTCCTTATTTAAATAATAAACAAAGTTATCACTGCTATGGTATTATATTTCTATTCAGTATATGCTCAGATCTGCTATCCACTGTTCAAAATATCCCGGACAATAGACCCCACTTTGTAATGGGGGACTTTAAAACATTAAAGCCTCCTTAATTGATTTGGTGATCATTAACTAGGGAATGACCTTCCACGGTGTTATTGCCCAGTGTGGACAGATAGATGGAACATTAACAGATAGCTGAGCAAGGCTATTGAAAGAAACAAACAACTACGAGCCCCCTTTATCAATAAATAAAAATAAATTTAATCAATTAATACATAACCAAAATTTCACTTTTCAATCCAACAGATTTACTAAAATAAATGTAATCAATTAGTACATAACCAAAATTTCACTTTCAATCCAACAGATTTACATTGATAGAATTTAGTTGCAGTGTTCAATTTACATCATGTTACGAGTGGTGAATTAATGAGTACAATTCCATGCTTGACAGCATCACCTGATGTCTGTCTCCTCTTGTCTTGTTTTCCACGTCTAATGCATGCGCTTTGGTCCCCTTTCTGACCCCTGATTATTCTGACCTCTCTTAGATGCGGATTTCCCTCTGACTCATCGGGTTTTCCTTTTACTTCCCTTCTTCCTTTCTTCCTTCCTTTCTTGGTAGAGTATAAAGCTGCTTCCTTAAATATAGAGTATGCCTCAAGCTAGACAAGTTTCACCAATTATCTGTATATATATAAACTCTCATTGTTTGTATTCAGATTAGCGATTCACATTGCATAAATTCTGACATAATGTGATCTTAACAAATAACTGTCCTTACAGATTTCAGTATTTCGGTAAGGTACACCGCTATATTTAGCACAAATGACCTTAGCTCAAAGTTCATTGCCCTTGCCACATGGCAATTGATTAGAAATTACCACATGTTCTCAACAGACAGATGTGGCCATATATACCAGCATACATTACTACACGTCTTATTTACATTTGACTAGTCAGTTCTGTTCAATAAGATAAATGTTCAATTACTTATGGCATAATATTCACTAAATCTAGCTACAGTAACCAGTAACCTGCAAGATCATTTAAGCATTGCGGAATCATATATAAATATACAATTGTCATTAACTCCGATAACAATATCATCCTACACAGGAAATCAATTTATGTAATCATAAAAAATATGAACATTGAATATTAGGGCTGATTCATACATCCCTGTGAAATACTGCATATTTGAGCATTCTTTGGGTTACATCATAAATTCCAATGGGATTCTACACATTGAATATTTGATTACATGCAATCCGTCAATTCTATCAATAAACTGTAAAATTAAAGAATTAAATTGCATAACACTCTAACATATCAACAGAGTCCTACGAAATGAATACACGATACATGCATGAATCATAAGCATATCAACACATTTGCATAAAACCAAACAAATGAAATAGAATATTATATGGAAACTAAAATTGCGTACCTTAATGCTGTTTCTTTCCATACAAACCGTGCATACTAGCACTATAGGCTGTCATCCTTTTTAAGACAACTATCTGGCCTTTCTATGAGGGAAAACACTATTCTCAAGTTTTCCAAGGAGTTCGACCTTTTGTCTTCTCACAAAGCAAGAGTCGAACTAAAGAAATTTGTCTAAAGTTGCTCCTATAAATTCTAAGTCTCCCAAAGTGTACGCCTTACTTTTTACTGACCAATCGGAAGTAACTGTTCCTAAAATTCTCCCCTAATAATCCTGTCTTTCATCAGATTTCACCAGCCTAAAATATGCTGCAATTATTTGACATAAAGTCCTCTTCCATCCGATACAGTCGGTTACAATTCTATGTACTCTGTGTCACTATACTGTTACGATGACCTGGTCAATTCTACTGAAGCTTAAACGTAGACCCTTTTATGTTTCAGAGATGAAATAAGTGAAATATCAGTGAACTTTCTCAAGACTTTTCTGGCTTGACTATGATAACTTCAAAGCACAATTTATTCAACCTTAAGTTTCAACAAGTCGTTAAAATTCACCACATTACAGATACATACATACATACATACATACATACATACATACATACATACATACATATATTACATACATATATGTATCCATACATACATCCAGCCATACATACACATGCACACACACACATACATGTGCATGCAGACAGACATACAGAAATAATGTGATGCAGTGATTATTTTTGTGGGTATTATTTAGGCAAAGAAGATTTTTTGTCAAACCCACATTAATGTATAGTTAAACATTGCAATCATTTTTCTGCTGATTGTGAAAGCAGTTGGTTGAGTTTTCAGTTAAAGATTTTTATTTACATATTTCCTAGACCCCTTGATAAATTGTCATCACACATGGCATACATCATTATAAAGCTGGGACAGTTCATTCTGTATCATTCTTTGTTTTTCCCTTTACCTTGTAGTCATGGTTATAGAAGATCTTTGGCAAGGTGTTAGATTTTTTTAAAATTCATATGCTTTTCTTTCCTAAATCAAAGGCATTGCCTTATAGATGTGGTGGCATTTCCTCCCATCTGCTGGGGTGGTCTAGGTCCCCCTGCCCCACTCCCATGTCCTTCACATGTTTTGTTGTCTTTGTAACTCATCAGAGGGAATTGGTTCTTGATTCATTTTTTTTCAACTGATCACTGTATCTATCTTGCCTGCAAAGTTGATATATCCCTAGCTGCTGGTACTGTCATTGCAGCCACTTTTTGGGGACATGTGAAATTTGCTTTCTCCAATATTAGGGGTTGGGGTGTATTATCACAGCCTATTGTTGCAGCCAGTGTCCTTTTTTTGCAATGAATTCAAGTTTAATGCAGCTGGGTTTTGAATGAAATTATTGTTTCATGCAGCTGGTATTGAAGGCAGAACATAAAAACCAAATAAAAAGGGAAAATATGGAGTTGCTAGAAAGCACTTTTGAAATATTTATTTTATAATTACAGGCTATCCTGTATTGTGTAAATAAACACAGTTAAGTTAATAGAGCCATCATAGTATTATAAAAGGTTTGTGCTGAAGTTGGTTTTTAATGTCTGCTGGGGTATCATATTGTTTATGTAATAGCAATCCTGGTAGGATTGTCCACAGGATTAATGAATTCATAAGTTGTAACATTAGCAAACAGATCTTTGAATCTATGTCGCAAAGCTGTTCGGGGGGGTGGGGGGGACACAGGCCAAATTGGGTAAAATTGTCCTGACTTACATCAAGTTCCTGTTCATTGTAGGACTTTTTATGTTCTCAGAAATGGAATCACTGAAGGTCTTTGTACTATACATAGTGTTATTTACTTACTCATCTGCCATTACTGTGGCAAACAATATGTAGTTTAGACTAAAAGAGAATTCCAAGTGAAAACAAAGGAACGCCTCACCTCGGGATATCAGTAATAAGAAGGGGACCACAGTGTCAATACACTTGAATCAACCAGACCACAACATAAATTGTGTTCAGTATCAGATAATAATAGAAATCATCCACTCTTATCCAGAGCTCTCCAGTAGCAACAGCAGTCAGAAAGATGGAGAACTTCATTGGATACACCAATTACATACTCTACAGCTAGTGGGGATAAACATCTCTGTTTAAATATGAGTCTGGCATTTCTTTTTTTTCCTAAACAACTTGTTGTATTTTCCTCATATTTTGGATGAATCATTATGAAGCTAAGACAAATAATTTTGAAGCAAGTTCATTCCTCTCTTTGCTCATGGGGTTAAGATCAAGGTCATGCCAAGATTTGTGTGTAGGTTTCGAGTTGTTTCATCTGCTTATTTTTCTAAACCCTCTAAATGGATTTTTCACAATACTTTTGAATAATACTTAATTGTTTTCCTAAGACAAATCATTCTGCAATAAATGTATGGTTAAAATCACACATTTTACAGCAGCACTTTGATCATGGGCTTGACATGCAGACTCTGAACTTGCTACTATTTTGGGACATTACTGTTGTAGAGAAGAACAATGCAAGCTGCAATTCAGTGTTAGAGGGTCTGCACACATACAGTGGCAACTGAAATAGGAGTTCAGTTGTCGCTGAACTGTTGGGTGGTCAGTTTAGAGAGCGGATTGTTAATTATCATTGAGTGTTTGGAAAGATTTGATGTAATGGATCAGTTGATGAGGGTATTAACTTACCATCTAGATCAGACCACATAATTGAAAACATTATTTAAAATTCACCCAAATCACAATTTGTGTGAGGTGGACCATCCACCATTTGAATACACCACTGTACATTTTCTTGCTGTTACTGACAGTAATGGCAGCAAACAGAACAATGAGGCAGAGATAAACTTGTTGGTCTACAAATCTAGTATAATGTTTTCCAAAAATCAAATTTCCATTACTAACAGCATATTCCACCTAATTTTAGTGGTCTAGATATTTGGGAAGGTCTTTTTGATGTGATAAGAGCAAACCTTTTGGAAACCGTTAACCTTGGATGATACGTTTGCATTATCGAAACCAAGGATTGAACATGGGATGGTAGAAGTACAAAGGAAACACATTGCTGTGGCACTATACAGGCCTCTCTGCTTGATCATTGTTATCACTGCAGCAGACAATTTTGATTTTACGTCAGCCATGAAAATCTTGACCAGTTACTAGACTGCCTGTATTGGCCTTTCATTAATTGGCAAATAGATCAATATTTGATAATGGAATCATATATATTGTGTGTCACTTGCTGAGCTAGTGTCATTCAGTTCCCCACATATGTTTATTGTGTGTCACTGTTGAGCTAGTGTCATTAAGTTCCCCACATATATATTGTGTGTCACTAGCTGAATTAATATATTCAGCAGGCAGAGTTCAAGAGCAGAGAGTTCATGGTTTTGCTCTGGTTAGTCAAATGTAAAAGATTGTAATTGGATAGTCCTTAAAGATGAAATCTGTTTGTTGGTTGAGGAGAGGATTACTTAGTTTGGGATTAAGACACACCATCGTATCATTTGTTTCATTAAATGTGACAGGCAAAACAGTGAGATAACAAGTTAATCTGGCCCACCCTTTGTCTGTAAAATTTAATTATTGGCCCATCCCCCAATAAGAAAAAGTTGTTTAATGAGAATCTTTGACTCTGACAGAGTCTGACCACATTCCTGCAGTTTCAGAGTTGCTTGGGTGGTTGCTATGCCACTGCTGTAAAAGTCTGAGTTTGCTAAATAATTATATAACTTACATTACAGTGCCACCATTACTAAAAATGCAACTTGAATATCCATATATGGCAAGGAGTGACCTGGTCTTAACACTACACAACTGGATTTATGTCAGTTTATTTAGTCCCTTTCTGACGCAGCAGTGTTGCTCAGAGCATGGGCTGATGGGTTTTGCATCGCATGTCCCCCAAATAGCCTTGGGTATGCTTTTTCATCAGAAAATATATAAGAAAATATGTCTACAGCTTTTCATTAGTGGATGTCCACCCGTATCTCCATTGGCACTAGCAATGTCCAAAGTCACAGAAGGTGATATAACTGTAAGATGATAATGAATATCTTTTTTTAAAACTATGTATCTGGCACTGAAAGCATTCAAAGTTTGTGATAGTAAAGTTGCAGTGTAAAGTGTTTAACTGCTGTTGGTTTAACATATTTTCGAGGTTAAAGTTAATACAGCAAGGAAGATTTAATTTGTTTTTGAGGTTGACAGTAGTGACTAAATTTATGCAAATACACAATTTGTCATGTAATTAATGATTTATTAGTTTGGAAGAAACTTAATTTGCAGCTGATTGTTCATACACTCTCAATATGTTAGACTTCATAAAACTTGGTTGATGCATCACAGTGGGTAGTATTTTATTTCTCCACATGGTGACTTAGTTGTTATCTTAGACTCACACATAGCTGGTAATGGGATAAAGTGTCCAGACCAGGATGAATTATCTGTCATGGCATGTTTCTTTGCATGGCTCTTGATTCCTATTACAATTTATGTGTATTATAAATTAAAGGTAGCTGAACAGAATTGAAATACTAACAAAAGGGAACAAGAATTTAATCTCCTCTGCATGGACATGAAAAAGGTTTGTCAGGGATGGTGGAATTTACAATTGGAAGTCGCCTGTAGAAAGCTGATTTTCTGCAGAAATTTTGTCATTTACTGCACAAATGAATATCTTTCTTTCTTTCTTTCAGGGTGCTATGGTTACTGTATGTTCTGATGATAGCATGCACCTATGGAATTTCCGACAAAAAATACCTGAGATTGTACATACGCTTAAATTCCAAAGAGAAAGGTTGGTATCCAGTAGTTTTATCTACCTGGAATATTAGCATTATCATGAATAAAAACATCTATACTGCAGATCCTTCTTCTTTAAAAAGACTTGGTTCATTTCAAATTGTCTCTGAAAACTGAAGGAAATACTTTATTTAGTACCCCATCCAGTCAGGTTTTGACACATAGAGAAGATTATATCTTCATTCTAGAAAATGCATAAAAATGAAAAGTACATACATCCCACTTTAAACCTACCTCTGTAGCATGGGGAAATGCACAAACAGGTTATAGTATATTTTACATTCAAAATTGGGGATTAATTAGGACACCACTGAATGAAGTCAGCAGTGCTCTGTAGCAATCATATTATCCATTATCCATCCATCAGTCAACAATTTGGTTTCCAAATGACAACTTTGCTGCAAATGTTAGATTTCAGCCAAATTTGGTATGCAACATCATAATGATGAGACTGCAAATGAGCTGAAATTCTAACATTCTACAGCATCATTTCCAGAAGTTACTACATATAATTGCCCCCACATGACTTTGGTTTTCTCCTTATAATTTGATTAAGGATCATTGGATTTAAACCAATTTTGATGTGATTCATTCTGTTGTTAAGATGTCAGATGAGTTTGATTTCCTAGAGTCATGACATCATTGCAGGAGTTATCACCTCTGATTGTTTATTCTTTCAACCACACTTTAATCAGGGATTGTTGGTTTTCTGTCAGATTTGATTTGAAGCATTCTATTGATGAAACCTTGAATAAGTTACTTTCCAATAGTTTCATGGCTTCATATGCAAGATATAAAACATCTTACTGCTAATCCTCCTTGAACATTGGTTTCACAGTATAGCTTGTCAATTATTGTTGAATTTCAGCCAAATTTGTTTGCACCTTTATATTGCTAAGACCTTGATTTCATTCTCTGTCAGCATAAAGAGGAGATCTGATCCCTTGTAACTTGGTAGTCTTCCTTAACTTTTTTCCATTACATATTTTCCAAGAATTATTGGATTTCAACTAGATTTACACTTCTATAGTGATGAAACTTTGAACTAGTTTGACTTTAAAGCATTCTCAGATACCATTTCGTGTTAGTTATGGCCCTTGAAGTTCAGTTTTGCATCATCACCAAATAAAGGATTTTTGCATTTCAATCAGATTTGGTATGCACCTTTAGACTGATGAGACCTTGGAGGAATTGTTTCCAGTGTTTCATAGATCATCATTTACAAGAGATATTGTCCAGATTGTAAGGTTTGCTGGTTTTCAGCCATAATTGGCATCCATCTTTATATGGATCAGGTCATAAATGAATTCATTTTGCAGCTTATCAGATCAACATTTTCAGGATTGTTGGGGCCAGATTCTCTCTTTTTCCTAAAGTTTGTGTTACATATATGTAATTTAATTACTTGTGTGTTAGTTTTAAATTCTTTTTTGTTTTATTTTTTGTTTCATTACATTTTATTGTAATGATTATTTTCACGGGATTTGATATTTTTGAAAAAAATATCAGTCTGATTAGAATGTAAAAGCATGACTTAAGCACTATTTTTAGCTCACTTTGGTTCGTAGATTTTGTAAACATCGAATGAAAATGATTGGCTATTACCAAGGTCATGATCAGCCCACGTGTTAGCTAAATTGTAAACAGCCTTTCTTTTTTATTTCTCTAGCGTGAGAATCTGATTCTTAGATAGGGCTATTCTTGCCTACGTGTTAAATGGCATCTTTTTTTTTTTACTGCGCTGTTCAAATTAGTGGTCACGTAACCCGTCACGTGAGCCACCGTGTGATCTATAAAATTGCAGCTTAAAACAGCCAATTGGTAGTAGATTTATTCAGTCATATCTTACACCTTGAGGGTACAAGGTGTTTCTATTGTTGATCCCAGATTGTTTTGAAGTTCATCAATTTTTTGGAATTTAATAATTTATTCTCTAGAAAACTACACAAATGTTCTTTTTTATAAAAGTTCTGGGAGAAAGACATTCAGTGGAAATTTATTCTGGAATTCTAAACGGGAACGTTATAAATTGTGATTCGACGAGGATCAGTTGCCATCAGTACAACGACCTTATCTGACGTCATCGCCTTCCATATTGGAATTTCATAGAGATTCGAACCTGGATTCAGTTAGAACGGTTTAGTGATATGACTTATATTTCTCAATTATTTTGTTAAAATTTACAAAGCTTGTTGACTTCACTCTTTTCTTTTGTTACATTTCTACGAGACTACACGTAACATTTGGTTTCCACAGCATGGTTTTAACAAAATTGCATGATTTCAATCAAATTTGGTTTGAAGCTTTATATTAAAAAGCCCTCAGTCAGAGAGAGATAAGTTTGATTTCCAATCGTGGTTGGAGCCCTTTCCATATTGTTTAGTGACAATTAAACAGTCAAAATTAATGCATGCATCAAGCATTTACCTATCGAAGATAGAAAAAATTGCCTCTGAAGTCAAATGGTGGCCTAATATGTTTGGATTTTTTTTTTCATTAGTCATAAGAATTTTGAGAATCTTACAATTTCTGACAAGTGAGTTTTCTTTGATAAAGGTGACCACTTGGGGCTTTTATTCCATGCACTGTTAGGTGACATTATGATACCCTTTGTCTGTTAGCTCTCAGACTTGTATTCATTACTCTGTTTTTAGATTTGGAGTTCAGCACATTGTAGATTGACCATGGGATGACAACAGATGGTATAGTGTTGGGGTTTTTCCTTTTAGTTCCTGTTAATGGGGAAGGGGTCAAATGTACAAAAATTGCAGTTGCTGTGACTTTTGGAATATATTTTTGGACCAAACTGTAAACTTGCAGTCATAGCACAAAAACATAGTTTGAATGAAAGATAAAAAGTGGTTTCCTTATCTCATGAACAAGCCATCCATGATCGGAAACCTGGATTTTTGTTCATGGATGACTTGTTCATGGAATAAGGAAAAGGTCTATTGTTTTTGATGTCAGTAGGTCAATGGTCAAGGTCACTGTGTGGAAAAAAAATGGTTTCTGAACAGTAATATTAGTTCTGCATCCTAGATCTGGACCAAACTTTGTGGATGGTTACACATTTGGTAGGGGCCCCGAGTGGCCGAGTGGTCTAAAGCGCTTTCCGTTATGGATCACTGCCATCTCACCTCTGTCTGTGTGGGTTCGAGTCTAAGATTCAGCGAATGTGGATATGTGAGAAAGCTTGCCAGTAGCTTCTCATGGGTCGGTGGTTCTTTCCGCGGATTTCCCTGATTCTTCCACCACCATCAATACTGGCCGCCATGTATAGCCTATCGTGTGCTGAAAAATGGCGTTAAGCCCCACACCAACAACAACAACAACAACCAACAACAACACATTTGGTAAGGAGGAAACTGATTGATTTTATGGGTCAAAGGTCAGTGTAACTTGAAGAAGAACAATGATTTAGACAGATTTCAATTCTCTACCAAGTACTTCGTTAAGTTTATGGATGACTTTTGGGTAAGAAAGAAGCCTATTGGTTTTGATGTCAAAGGTCTCACTCACAGTGACTGGAACAAGACAAATGGATTTTGTGAACAACATACCTTGACAAGAATTTTTGTGAATGGCTTGCCCATAAAATATTGAAGAGTTCTGTTGATTTTGAGGTCTATGAGGGCAAGGTTTTGGTAATTGTGGCTTGCAGAAAAATGAGTGTTTCACAATCAATTTTGTTCTCAATTATGGTAACCTTATAGATGGTTTGCACTTTGGGTAATAAAAAAAACTTACAGATTTGGAGTATTAAAGATCATTGGTCAAAGTTATAGTCTGATGGAAAATAATGGTTCATGCACAGTAACTTTAGTTCAAAATCATATACCATAGGTGTCAACCCCTTGTGATGAAAACCTGTACGCCAGACCAATAAAAACCTTACAAAGACCAAAAAAACCTTACATGAAAAAATATATTCATACATTTTATAAGATCAACAGTTTTAAAACAACAAATGCCATACACAAAGTATTTTTACACATATTTACATAATTATTTACATTTCTGAAACTTATTTCCTTCTTTTTACTGGTGTGTTGTATTATATGCGACACATGCACCTTTCGCACTTTTCAAAATGTATTCTGGGGTTTTTAAAGTCTCTGCAGCAGGTGTCATTGTTTATTTTACATTGTAAAAATGATGCAATTGTGTCTGAATTCAGAGACTTCCTACATTCTGTATGTATTTTCTTCATCATCGAAAAAGATCTCGCACAGTCTGCAGTGTTCCTTCAGATCATGTATGCCCAACGCCACCACTTTAATGTCTTTACTGCATATTTTACAAAAAGCATGAGAAGATCCTAACTTTGATACATCTACAATGCAAATCAGCCTGAAACTTGCAACAACTTTGGTCAGTGTCTTCAAGCTTGCATTTCTTTGAGTTAGGCTCAGCCATTTGATGGATGGAATATTTCAACTAGATGAAAGAAATTTAAAAAAATAATTTAAAAATTTAGATTTGATATGTGATAGAGGAAGATCTCCCAATTAAAATGTGTTATGAATTTATATTTTTTCCCCATAAACACAAAGATATTACGCAGGAGCTATCCAAAAAGTGAAATCTAAAAGTAAAAAAAATCGTCAAAGTAGCAGTCCAGAAGTTTGTTCCTCGCAAGCTGTTATCGTTTCTATTATTTGCGTATCTGGTGTTTGAAAAGTTATGAATTTGCTATATGGTGTGACGATTTTGGTCAAAACTGGATATAAACAGGCAGTGTTACATATTTTCGAGCCATGAGAATGATGTCACTCAGTATCTGTACTAGTTCCTTCAAGCTGGCAATGCATTTTCTTGTTTGCATTATGTAAACTTAATTCAAAAATATGACAGCACGATAAAATCCTGGTGCTAAATTCAGCAGACTATTTATTTTTAATTAGTATATAGTTACAATTTTTAATAAATTGACTTTTATCTCCACACAGAAAAGTTGGACGAATTACGGTTACACCACCATGACTGCCACACCATGTAAAGTATGAAAATTGATGTCAACTGTATGCATTTGATAGATAGTAATAAGTATAAATAATAAAATAATAATGTATAAAATAAGAAAGCATACTTACTACACAGGTAGTTGGTCAATATTAGACATCCAAGTGAGCATCAAATTTCAGAGTAATAAATGACAAGATCTTCACACACAGGAGTTGAACTATGAAATTAAACTCATTTCATTATCAAAGGAAAAGCTTAGTTTTGAGTATGATTTGATTAGTTGTTTCAGGCCACCCTGATCTTGTTGAATTCTCATTCTAAAAAAAATGATGTCCAGAGTCCCAGATTCATACAAAACGAAAAAACAAAAAGAAAAATATTATTTTCCAAAAAAACGTACAAAATGGTTGTACGGCCGTACACTGACCAAAATGGAAAAAACGTACAAATTATGGGTAAACCGTACTAGTTGACACTTATGATATACCCTATCTACTCGCTTATAAAAGGAGTCCAACTGCAAAATGCACAGAACCTGATCTGCCTTCACATAATGCGCCAGTAGATCTAGTAGAACAAACAAATAGAGCCTTATCTGTAGGCACATTATAATATGGCAGATCAGAATCTTTGTTGTTTGCAGTTTGACTTATGAGCGAGTATATTCATTGAGAACCCTTTAACTTGAGATAAAGATCAGTCATACAGAATTTGTGATCATTTTGGTTGAAGCTTTTTTATTTGCTTTAGTTTCCTAAGCCTTGATAGCTTTTGTTTTTACTTGGGAAGTTAAGACATTTCATTCTGCAAAATGTTTATACTTGGGAAGTTAAGACATTTCATTCTGCAAAACACTTTGTTTCCCCTTTGACCAGTCAAGGTCACAGTCATTGAAAATTTTCCGTTATGGTTTTGGTGACAGTTTTTTTATTTGCTTGAATTTCTGAAACCCTCTGACAGGTTCTCTTAATACTTAGGATGAACCATTATGAAGCCAAAACAATTCATTCTTTGACCTTCTTCCTCATCTTTTTGACCTTATGATCAACACCACGTTTTACAGTAATGCTTGAACCATAGACTCAACATGCAAGCCCTGGCTTTTTGTTGTTTAGTTCTACTGGTTATAGACCAGGAGGACCTAATGGATGATCCATTGTCCATCTATCCATTAGCAATCCTCCTAAACTTCTTAGAGGATTGCCATGAAACTTTGCACACACATTCAGCCCATTCTCTAATTGGTCTGAAACGAAAATGGTGCTGCAAGGACAGCCAGTATGGCTACCACAATGGGCATTTGAAAATCTTGTTTTAGCTACTCCACCTGAATGAATGATCAGATCAGTGGTTATTGATGACTAAAGGATGATCGACCTTTGTGTTTTAGTAAGGATTGAGTGAATAATAAAAAATATGAGATTAATGGATGGAATAAATGGAGATCTGAGCGGAGATAGAATAAAACAACATGAGCCCCTGCCCTGTGTACAGAATATAACATTTTAATTAATTAGATCAACAAAACAAAATTGTACACGACTCATGAAGGATGAACTTCTACTAGAAAAATAATTACCAGAAGTTTAAAAAATGCAATTAGCAGTTCTGTTTACACAAATACGACAAATTTCATCATAAAATCGAGTGAGTGTTTCGAATTGAATTGTCCAGCATGTCTTCATAAACCAATCTGGTTCCTGGCCACTCAGGATGCAGCGTAGCTTGTCAGTTGCAGTTGACTTTGTACAGTATCATTATCTTCACTTTGATCTTCGCTGTTTGTTCAGACATGGATTCCACCAGAGATCCTATCTATTCACTGTTGAATCTTTCTTTCCAAGGTTCCATCATTCTGACATGGATGTGGAAGTTATTTTCCCAGATAAATACAATAAGCATAGTCTGGTCTCGCCTCATACAATTAACCCGCTGCAGTGTGCACTATTAATCACTATCCTAACTAATGTTGTGCACATGTTCACATACAGTTGACAATAAAATGTCATATGGTCCCTATCACTGCTTTAATGCTAATTTAACCAGTTTTGAGGTTACGAGAATTCACATCTTAGTTATTCAAATGAATTAAACAAATTCACTTCTTTTCTTAACTACATTATTTGCTAACTAGCAGTTCATCTGCATGAACATCCTTCAGACCTAATAATAATCAGTTCCTTGCATACATGATTTATATGACATAAAACAGAATAAATTCAAACAATTATCTCAAGACTTGTCAAGAAAATAATGTAAGAAATTCTTAGAATACAAGAGTCATATAATACTGAAGACAAACGAATTCAAACAGTTATCTTAAGACTGATATAAAAGAAAAATTGCATGAAATTAAGACAAATACATTCAAACAATTATCTTCAGACTCCTGTCAAAGAAAAATTATATGAAACTAAGATGCCATACCTTGTACTTTTGGGATTCGCTCGCTTTCCACTTAGAAGAGTTGTCTCTTTAGCCTTTTGGTCCCATGTCTCATAAAGACTTTCAAACCCATATGTTGGAGAAAATTTTTACAAGAAGAATACTGTCTTCTTTCCGCAGAGATAAAACTTCTTGCCTTCTGTAGAAACTTACACTGATGAATTTTGTGGGGTAATACATTTATAAAACATGAAATTTTGCCTGAGAAACCTACCCCAAGCCATTGTGTATCCAATCTGATTTTAGGTTTATTTAACTGATATAATTAACACACACTCATTCAGAGTCACCGTCCTACTTTTCTTAATAAATCAATTTCTGCAAAGTTTCAACTTATGATAAATATTTCATCAAGTACAGGTGCCGTTTCTGCAACATTTCAACCCTTGGCATTTTTCTCTACATGAAACCAGTTTAATTCCTCTTGATCAGTTCCCTAACACAGATATCAGATGGTAACCCATTTAGAATCAATCATGCTCACCAGACTGATTAAAGTATTGTATCTTTACTCCTGCCATAGATTTAATTACTTGCCAAATCACGTACGTCAGCTTAAATTGGCTATGTGTCACACTGACATCTGCAACGTTCATACTATTACCTGTTACAATGACGTGTACAGTATTCACACCGTTACAATGGGGTTTTCACTGAAAGGCTTCTTATGGTGTTTAGTTGATCCTAAACGAAAATGGTGCCAATCAGATATTGAATATGGCAACCATTTTGAAAAATTTTTTGTTGTTACTTCTCGAAAGTTTGGGGATATTCACAGTAAGACATCCTAAATTAAAATGGTGCTGACCTCCATGATGGCCTTCTTGAAAATATTGTATTTGCAAATATTCTTGAAAAGAAAGTCATTGTATAGTTTGACCTAATGGAAATAATGCAGACTGACCAGCATGCTTGTCATCTTGAAAATATTGATATCTCTGCTCTGCACAGATGGATGACCATTTTCACTAAAAAGACTTCTTACGATGTCTACTTGGCTATAAATAAAAAAAGTGTCAATCATACATCTGATATGGTTGCCATTGCGAGCCATCTTGAAAATCACGTTGTCACTATTTCCATGGATTAACATGAGTTTTTCATCAAAAGACTTATAACGATGTCTGCTTCATTTTAAATGAAACTTGTGCCAGTCTGACATCCAGTTTGGTAACCACAACATGTAAATGGAAGAAATGGTCTTTAATTCCTTGAAATTCTTTTCTGCTAATAGAGTATCAGTCCCTTCAAGGGACTTTTGTTTGTTTTTTCAGTTGCAGTTGATAACATTTCAATTAAACCAGAATATTAAATTAAACCTCTTTTTCATCTTTTCAGCTGGGAGATATTGCATTATATGTTATTTTGAATGATTATGTTTATGGTTTTTGTTTATCTTTTCAGCTCTATATTTTGTACCAAATGCATTTACATAAATCATTAGCATTTTAAATAATTGGGTACTTAAGATGCATCTTCTACACATACCCTATGTTTTATTATCTAGCCTGTGTTAGCAGTTGACAAGTCATATATATCATTTTTTCACTGTTAGTGATGGAGTTATTTCACTTCTTTACTGTTAGTGATGGAGTTATTTATTCATCATCGGAGTTAAATTTGTGGTCGACTTTTGTGTTGCATTTTTGAAAATGATGTTTGAAAGTGAAACACCACATTACTCGGAACGCTTGATTAAGGGGAAAACAAACTGCATTTTTTTCTTTCTTTAAACATCTATAGAAACGTGAAGATGGTGTATTGGAATTAGGAAAAGTTTGTATATTCCTCATGGTAAATGTAGCATGAACATCAAATAATACGGAGAACATGAAAGTTACTGTTAAATTCTGTGTACTACAGTGCAGGAAAGCTTGCATAGTCATCAAGAATGTTAGGTATGTGCATTGAGGTCTCAAATTTCCACAGATATACCTGTACATTGATGAAGTTTGGTTTATATCCTGATGGGTTTCACACAATAACAAGCAAAGTAGGTCATTTGACTAACATTTCAAATTGCTGTTACTCATAGGTACGTTTTTTGCAAATAGGTGCATTATATTTATAGGTTACTGGATTTGTATGGGAAAATATGAACGAGTTTTTCAGATGAATATACTGAACGACCTTGGGAGTGCAGTATATCCATCCGAAAAAACGAGTTCATATTTTCCCATACAAATGCAGTAACCTTTTTATTATATGCTCATTTTCTTATTCTGCATAAGGCTTAATTATATATAAAAAAAATACACTACAAGAAACTAAAGTAACTGAATGTATGCCATATTCCAAACTAAATACACAAGCATAGAGTCATCATTGCACAACAACATTATTAATGCGCACGTAACTCAGCCCAGATAAATTTGAACCTGGTCGTGCGCTAGACATAAGTTTCGAAAGAAAATGGTGTTTTGGTCTACTTTAAATTGAAATTTGGAGTCATATTGTGAATGAATGCGCATTGCAACAACTTTTCCATTTGATCTGGAATGAATAGATTTTTGGTATTTTTGTTGGTTCGACGAAAATTCGTGATTATGGACTGGATTTATCTACATGAAGTACATTAGGATTTTAGCAGCGTCTGTGCCAATTCTACGGGAATATACATCAGACTGAAGCAGCGAGGGAGAAGCATGTTGACATCTGCAAGTGTGTTTCTCTTCTGTCATTAAATGTTTCAAATCATAATGTGGGAAAAATATGAAGTCTTTCATTTGCAATTATCAAAAAGATGCTATGGAATTTAATGTTTATTTCATTTTGAGTGCAGTAGGGAGGATGTAATTGCACTTGGAACATAGTCGAAATTACAGTACCATTTCAAAATGTGTAATCAAACTTGAGAACCCATGACATGGCTCATGTAATTCAGATTTGCAGAACTAAGAAAGTACATTTTGAGGAAATTCATTATGTAAAACTATAAGTATATTTTTTGCCATTCTTATTACCAGCTAAAGAAGACAGTTTATGCCTTGTCACTTGCATGTTATTTGTAAGGACCCTGGCTGGCATCTATAGCTAGCCTAAATCTGAAACAATTTATCAATAAAGTTAATGCAGAATGTATCAAAGCAGCTGGTAAGTGGCAGTCCACGAAACATCTGCTTTAGTTCATTCAGAAACAAATTGTTTGTTTAGAATAGAAAGTAGTTCCTTTATTCACGTGAATGCAGTATGAAATGAGCACGCAAGTGCATTATCAGAAAATATTGCACGATTCTGACAATGTAAAGTTAACGGAGAAAAAAAATGAGCATATAATAATTCACTCTTACACATGATAGTATGAAATTTATTTTGTGAATGCATCACCCCATGGTAATTTTACCAACATATCCTAGGTCACTGAAAATATATATAATATTTCATATTCAGGTAATAATTGTAAGTAATCAGGTACAGTATGCATCTATAAGGGGCTGAGTGGTCTAAAGCACAGGCCCTTACCAGTCACTTCCATTTAACCTCTATCTGCTTGGGTTTGAGTCTCCAACTTGGCCTATGTAGGTATGTGAGAAAGCTTGCCAGTAGTTTCCTGTGGGTCGGTGGTTTTTCCTGGGATTTGAGCCTATCATTGCTGAAAAATGGCATTAATCCCACAACAACAACAAAAACTACAACATTCTTGCCTGTCATTTTATAAAACTCAATATGTGTGCATTCAAATTACAGAACACTTTATACATCTAACTGGCATACATTCTCAGTGAGAAAAAAAATGTTTTACACACTACAGCTTCATGTACATTCTTAAATAAACATTTTATTGTTGCAAAATGAGGTGTTCCTTCTAAATAAGGTCTGCAGTGAGTGGGTTCTTACACCATAATATTGCTTAGATATGTCCATATTTCAGTATTTTTCCAAGAGTTGATGGGGGTATGGTGTCAATGCCAGAAGCAGTCAGTCTGTAGTTCATGGGGCTTGCACTTTGGGGAGAATACTGCTATTTCCCAGAGTAGTGAAAACTCCGTTTCCCAAGTAATTTATGGGGAAAGTACTTCTTGTATTGATTCATTTGCTTCAGGTTGAGTCAGTATGAATTCAGTTAATTTCTTTTGCATTCAAAACTGAAGTTGCGCAAAAATATATATATATATATGTGTGTGTTTCCAGTTGGCCACCCATCCCAGTTCCTTATTGCTGACTCTAGCTCTTTTTCCCCATAGTAAACAAAAAAATTAATAAAAACAAAATCGCATTAAATATATATAATGTTTTCTTTAAAAAAAACCTGCCTACCCTAGTCTTAAAACCAGTGAAATAGGAAACACATTTTTATTGTTTTTGGCCTGATAAGCACATGGGAAATTGCTGGTACTATTGTTGTTAATGTTTTTACACCTAAAACTACACCAAGACTTGCTACTGTACTCTTTACCTAATGGAAGGCATCAAATGTCTTTGAACTTTTGCAAAATATCACATGTTTAGTGTCTAATAAATAGATTTTCATCAATCTGAAATGTTGCTGATATTTTGTTGATATTCTTTAGAAATGTTGACTGTTTAATCAAATATACCCTCTTGAATAACCTGTGCAAATTGATTGGTTTACAGCTTAAAATAGGGAATTGCTGCCAGGTTACCCCACTGCAGATCTGCCAATAAAACACAATTACACATGGCCACTTTTATGATTTACATTTAATAAATATCAATTCAGTTAACTTATTGAATAGATCCTGGTCTTTGGTTTCTGCACTGAATACATATTGACATGTTTATGTAGATCTATTGTGATGGGGTTATTAGGATAAAGTCTTACACATATATGTCCCCCTTGCATGAATGGGATGTAGAAAAGGCCCCTTCAGCCTTTTCTAAATGAAACAAGTACAGTGGTATTAGCACAGTTTTCAAAGGCATTGTGACTATGTTAATATTACCTAAATATTGATTTGGCATTATATCTGTTACATTATCTTCAGCAGGAGACCACAGTAAACCACACCCATTTTATAGAGACCATGTCCATTCCTTGGTGGTCATCTTTGATGACCACAAGAAATGAATGGTGTTCAAAGCATTTCTCTGCAAGCCGCCATGGCAACTCTGTTAGCATGCATAGAGAGATGGTGAAGGAGTTTTTTTCCTGATCCTCTCCACTCTCTCTCTCCACCCCTACTGCAATGCATGGGCATGGGTTCAGAAAAAAAACATGAACTGTTGTGTGTGTGTGTGTGTGTGTGTGTGTGTGTGTGTGTGTGTGTGTGCACACACACACATACAGACCTGCAGTATGCCCAGAGTTGTAAGGCCCACTTGTTAAGTAATAAAGTTTATAGCTTATATGTTCTTTTTTTGTTTAAAAATAATATCAAAATTAGAAAAAGGTAATGAAATCGGTACCCGAAACCAGAGTTATCATAGAAAATGACAGTATATGAGTATTTGTCATATTGAAGTTTTAGCAGGACATGATTATTGAATTAAGTAATAATATCATCATGCATTATGTTAAATTGCTTCTTGTACTCAATGGTGAATTGCATTTGATTGTATTTCAGGATCACACATTGTCATCTCCCCTTCCAGAGCAAATGGCTTTATGTAGGGACGGAGCGAGGCAATGTACATGTGGTCAATATAGAGTCCTTCAGTCTCTCTGGATATGTAATAAACTGGAACAAAGCAATAGAACTGTAAGTATTGATTCATAATTGCAAACATGTAGATTATATGAAAAACAACTACAGAAATTAAAAATTATATATAGAGTCCAGCAAATTTAAAACACAGATGGTGGTCCATAAGGTTTTCTGAAAAGAAATTGGTAATCAGGCTTAATCAGAACAATCTAGAAAAGGCAGCTTTTAGACTTTCCCATTTCCTTGTCATTTATCATTAATTATTTTCTCTTTATGCATAGGACAGGTATGCATAACCAGTGGAAATATATTTTACTGAGTTGTGATCTATTTCCACATTTTGTTATTAAAGACTGATTTTGTGTTCCTAATGATTATCAATAAATCATAAATTTTATCATTATACTTTGTTGGTTTAAAGTTTCTTTTAATCAGGATTCTTTGGAGAAAACTCAGTCTACTTTAAAACGAAACAATTCCTTAATTTTCATCTTTAATAATGAAGGTATTTTGCATTACAAGGTTACTGCAACCTTTAGCTTAGTAGTATGTGGAATAATTATAGACTTATGCAAGCCCTACCTTCTGGTGTCAGATCAAGCAAGAACTTTTCCCGAAATTGAAGATTAGCTTTCTGCAGTGACATTGAGGAGTATTATTAAAAGTCATCAGAAAAAATGTACCTTAGTCTTGTCAGTTTATTTTTAAACATATATACAGTGACTTAGTTTAATTGGCTTCTTTGATATGGAACAAAAGAAGATTAATCATTTTTCAGGAAATTATGGTACTCTTCCACAGCTGGATAACTAAAGCAATTAAGATTCATGGCTAGACCTAGGTTCATGGCTCCAAATAATTAATTGCTATAGCCAAGGTAACCACACTTACTCGATAGTTTAAACTTTTTGCAAAATCTGTGTTTGTGTTTCAGAATTATATCACTTTAGAAGAAAGATAGTTTTGATTGATAGTGTCAGTTTCAGTTGATTTGACAAAATTATTACAAGTTAAATATATGCATGTGAAAACTGTCTAGGTTTTGAACAGTTGGGGTAGCATGCATTTTCTTTGTCTTACAATTAAATATATAGTAGCATAATGGTTCAGACATTGGCAAAACTTTTTGTGGACCATTGGAATTTTGAAGAGACAGTAATTGAAAGCAGGTGATTTTTTTTAAATTTCAAGACTGATCAAGTGCTTTTTCCTTGGCAAGTCTGTAAAACTCTCTAACTTGTGATCTCAATCCCATGGCCAGAATGTTGTTGTTTTGCGGGGTTTAACATCATTTCTCAGTGCAAGATAGGCTATACATGGCAGCCAGTAGAACTGTTAGAGGAACATGGCAAGAATGCAATGTCAGATTTGCTTCAATTTACTTCTTTTTCTTTGCTTCCATTTTGTTGAGCTTACCTTAATGTGAAGATGAGGCAGCATTTATTTTTTCTGCCATCATTGTCATCATTGCCAGCAGTTTGTTAGGGTTTTTTAAAATTTGTTTCCATGGGTATGCATCTCTTAAACCCCTTCATAGATTTTTATCATACTTGGCATTAATGATTATAAAGCCAAGTCAATTCATTCTGCAACACACTCTGTCACCCATATGACTTTGGAGTTTTGGTCACAGTCATAGATAAAGTCTGTTAAAGTTTCTCTTACAGATTTTTGCATTTGCAGATATTTCCTAACATCCTTGATGGATTTTGTTCATACTTGGGATGAGTCATTATAAATTTAAGTCAATTCATTCTATGACAGCGACCTGTAATAGCTCAATTAATAGAGCATCAGACTCGTAGGTTGAGTGTCGCAGGTTCAATGCCCATCCAGACCAGCTAGGGTTGGCTGCCATGGTGTGTTGTTGGGAAAAACACATAGCTTCCATTTCCATGGCATTGATATAACTGATATTATGTTACAAATGCCATGAAAACCCACCCAATCAAAATAAATAATTTTTCAACATTTTTACTTATCATTTTAACATATAAGCCCATGTTACAGTCATAAAATTTACATTAAGGTTTTGGTTAAAGTTTTTCCATTTGATTGTATTTCCTAAACCCTTTGATCAATTTTCTTCATACTTTGGGTGATTCATTTCGAAGCTGATACAGTTTATCCATGGACAGTTTGCTCAAACTGTTGACATGATGTTAAGATCACACATATTAGAGCAGTGCTACAATGGCCTTCTTATGAGCTCACATGGCCTTAAGGCCAAGTGAGCTTTGCTATAGCCAGACTTCCAGCTGGGCCTGTTTCAAACAAACTTGTTAGGAATGTTCCTCAGGACATGATCAGCCAATATTGATGATAGGGTTGTTTCTGTGGGAACAGTGTGACTTTCATAGCTACCATAATGGAAGATCTGTTTTTGACTTCTCCTGAATGGCTGAGCCAGTTTGATCTTGCTTGGTGGGAAGTTTTGTTAGTGGTATCAAAATCATGTCGGTGGTGGCTCAGCAAGCAAAAGTTGAAGCTTTCCTGATGACCAATTGAAAAATGGATTTTCATCTTCTTGAGAAAGCACTGGGTAGGAATATTTGTTTGGTCATATTCTGTCAAAGCAGTATCCAGGGTGGCTTCCATAGCAGTAGCAAAAAACAATTTCCCCCTCTTCATCTGGAAATACTGTATTGTGTGTTATTTTGTGTTCTTTTATGTCATGTCCCACTGCATACATGATAATTTAATTTTTGTCTGCCCATCTATGTGTTCATCCATCCATACATTCATCCATTCATCCAGAAAGGTTTGTTTGTTTTTGCAAGATGGCACAAAAAGCCCACATTGTAGGCAAATGAAAGTTGGATGGCGTACTTTTATGTATATATAGATGGTTTGATTACCAGCATATTTTCGGGCCATTATAACATATTTTCTGTTATTTATAAATTTTAAAAGTTAAGATTTTGTTTTGACAAAATCATTATTGCCACATGAAGAAATAAAAAACTCTTGAGGTGGACAAATGGAATTTGGTAAGTTTATTTGCATTTATATGTAGATAACCTGATTAGATTTCCAGACAACTTTTCAGGCTTTTTTGACAAATATCTTGGTAGCAGGATTAATAAAAAAAAACACATGAGGTAGGCAAATGAAATATGGTATCTGTTTATATGCACATCAAAATTTTCTTGGTTAGATTTTCCTTCATTTTGAATTCATTGTAATTTTATAATTTTGGGAATCATTATCAGTTGAAGTCATGTTATTAAAGAATTTGCAAATGTTAAGTAAGCAAACGATACCAGTATGGAAATTTAAAATATAAAATTTTCCATTGATTGTGTATGAAAAAAAAAACAACAGAGAATAAAATTATAGGAAATAGAAGTTTATAAAATATTAAGCAATCTTCTTGTCTCTATATAAAAAAGCAAGCTGTATGTAAAATGAGCAGTGCCTAGCAGTAGAAAAATCCATTGCCATGTACATGGAGACAGTTAAAAATGAAAGCCAGGAAACTATCTGCAAAATCAATATTTGGGCTCTGTACATAAAATGAAAAATTAAAATAGGATCTTTGGCCTTCATTTTCATGAAATTTTCAAAATTTTAAGAAATTTAGCAATTTTCCTTTTAATTGGTGTCACCTTGGAAGTTTTTAATGGGACAGGCAGATGTGTTTGCTAGGCAACCAGGCTTTTCAGTCATTTTGTCTGATAGACAGCTGTGGGTTTTTTTTAAATTTTTCTACCTTTAAATGCCCTTAGCTTGAACTGGACTCACTCAGGATCTGTACTTAATAAAATGATAATTGATGTAGCAGTGTCAGGAAGAAGCCAGCCAGGCAGTGGTCAGGTCATTGTTGAGGTCATTCCCATCAGTTACTGAAGACATTGTTTTACTTGATCAGATAGGGTTGGGTTTATTGCATTTGTCAGCCTGCTTGCTTGATACATATGTACTGGCTCTTTTTGATCTTTCCTTTGGTTAATTCTCATAACTCATGTTTTCGTGTTGTCACACAGTCATCTTTTGGGATTTTCAATTTCTCTGTTGGGCCACTTTATACAGAATCTGCTTATAATTCTTTTATTGTAAGCAGTGTGGAGACACTTATAAGAGGTCAGCCAAAAATGGACATCTGTGACCACTTGTTTCAGTTTCCTTCTGCTACAGTCATTTTAATTGGAATGCCTGTGGGGCCTTTCGCCAAATTGGGGATATGTGCATATGCACAGTTTAGTAACATTAATTATGATTTGGAAATTTCTGCATTTGGAGCTGACATATTGATTAGCTTGTTTCATGTATACACACTTGCAATGGTTGTATCACATGTTTCCTGCTTTCTTTTTTAAAAATGCAGGGTTAAGAATTGGAACCCAATTGTCTGGAATGAAATATTTGTCTACACTGTAGCATGCTGAACTTAAGTCGGGAGTTAGAGATACAGTGTACCAAGTCTTTTAATTTTAAGCAGTTCTTACAGAACATTGTCATGTCAGATGCCATTTGGAAATTTCAGCATTTGGAGCTGACATATTGATTAGCTTGTTTCATGTATACACACTTGCAATGGTTGTATCACATGTTTCCTGCTTTCTTTTTTAAAAATGCAGGGTTAAGAATTGGAACCCAATTGTCTGGAATGAAATATTTGTCTACACTGTAGCATGCTGAACTTAAGTCGGGAGTTAGAGATACAGTGTACCAAGTCTTTTAATTTTAAGCAGTTCTTACAGAACATTGTCATGTCAGATGCCATATAGGTATATCAGTTCTTGTTTGCTACATCCATAGGTGACTGGAAAATACTGAAAATTTGACTTCACATAAAAATATATGGAGTAAAGTAATTATTTTACCATCAAGTGCCTTTATAGCAAAAATTATTTTAAAAAAATTAAATGTTAGAAATTTCCCAAACTCGATAAATTAGCCAGAATTTAAGAAAGAAGTTTCCTTTTGTACATTGTTGATCAAAAAGAGGTATGCTCCAGATTATTATTGTCTGACCTATATGCACATGAGCATAGGTATCGCTTTGCCAGCTGGGTCAGCAATATAACATGAAAGTTTTGTGTTGAAGTGTTTGTAAATTAGTTTCAGAGGGTATACATCAGCACAATGTAGCTTACTAATAGTAGAGAGTCAGACTTGTAATGGAGGCCTGCTCAGGTTGGCACCATCAGTATGTCTTTTGGGAAGTCACTTAGATTCTGTTTCTTCAGCATAATATAGCCAGTAATGAGTGATGGAGTTTTTTCCCGTTTTAAAGTGGAATTCAGTTTTTCATGCAGCCTCAATCTGATTTTTCATGAGATGGTCCATTTTTAAAAAAGGTCTGTCAAGCTCCATTCTGCAATAATTTAATCATATACAGACATAATATCTCTTCTATATGTTGTTGATCAGACAATCATTGTAAAGAGCATTCTCATTGGTCAGAAGTTTCTACTCATCCAGTGTCCGGTGGCCTAGTGGTTAGAGCAACCACCTCAGATACGGAAGGTCACGGGTTCGAACTGCAGCCGAGTCATACCAAAGACTTTAAAAAATTGTACTAACAGCTGCCTTGCTAGGTGCTCAGCATTAAGAGGTTAGTGTTAGGACTGGTCAGCCTGGTGTCAGGACAATGGGACTGGGTGGGACATCATTGTTATTTCTCATCCATGCGACAGAGAAATCTAGCTGTTTTGCTAACCTTAATTTTTTTATCTCAGTCTGGTAATCTCAGTCCGGTTGTCTCGGTCTAGGTGTCCACGCGCTAGGGACTACTTTTAAAAAATAAACCTTTGTTGTCTACTGTTATGCCTGACGTAGTTGTTCTAAAATCAAACAACGACAACAACAACAACAACAACAAACAAACAAATATATAACAAAACAACATAGTAACTTAAGGACTCTCCATTTTTGAGAAAACACCATACAAAACATTTCGAGAGAGAGACAGACACATGCACACACACGATGTTGAGCTTTTTGGTATTACGATAGTTCGTTCCACACAGCATAGTCAGTTTTATCCTATCTGCAAGCCTGACTCAGTACATTTTCAGCTAAAGCTACCTAACTAGTTTTAAATACTTCGTGTGAAACAAATTATATACTGTTAGCTACATTTAATGACGCTGACCTGAAAATTGACTGTGCTACAGACAGGATAAAATTCTCAATGCTGTGCGAAATGCACTATGACAGAAAACACTGATCTATGCACATAGCCTGTAGACCTATACACTTCATATTCTTCCAACACTGTTAACAACTACAGAAAACTTAGTAACAGCCAGAAACGTGTTATGTCAAACATGCTTTATTCTATTTTTGTTAAGCATCTCCATTGCGCCCCAGTTGAATCAAAAATATACCTAAAATATTTAATGACAAATAATGCACTTACCAGCCAGAAGGAATCATTTATCCATCAACACATTAATCCGAAAGCAAAATTCACTGTAACACTTGCCATATTTCCAAGAGAGAAAAATAAATTTTCAACGAATCAGTGAACTTGAAAGTTTAGCACATGGTTATCAGCTGGGTCCGTATTTGGAGGGTCTTTTATACATGGAGGTACTTTTACGATCAATATTAATTACAACACAAGTATGTCACAAACAGTTTCACCTCCTCTAAAGATAGTGATAGTGACACGGATCTCTAATTACACGCGAATAACCCAAACACGGACACTCATGCAACATGTATTTACACTACAACAGAGCTGTGGGCCGAGTACAGTTTCATTATGTACAGTTTAATTTTCTAAATTGGAACTAATGAAAATGAAACATTTTCTTGTAATAAATATTAAGTATTTATTGTTAATTTCATATAACATCCATATATTAAATGTGATGATAACTAAAAACTATGCAACGTTTAATGTTGTTATTTTGTTTTGACTCAAGCATAAAAACTGTGTACTTCGGATGACATGTCACGCCACAGACCTCATTAACATATTTGTATTAATGCACCGCATGTAAACATTGGTGCATGAACTATACTGAACAAGTAACGGTATTCTTTCTTACTTTAAAGGATAATATTGGGTGAGAAAAAGAATCTGCGTTGGGATTTGGACCGAGACAAGGAAATCCCAGTCGCGGGGTTACATTATACGTCTCCCCACTCGTCAAGCCTCGTGGGGAGACATATAATGTAACCCCGCGACTGGGATTTCCTTGTCTAGGTCCAAATCCCAACATAGATTCTATATATGTCTGAGGCATGATGCCCAAGTGCTAGCCATCTCTATAAACTGGCACACTGCAGGCATCATAGCGATATGACTGAAAAATTGCTAAGGTATGTTAAAAATCCAAATGAGACACACACTGCTCATCCAATGAATCTTCCCATGATGGAAACTGATGGAAATAAAGATACTTGCCAAATGTGGCATCTCTAATTACTGATTAGAGACAGGTGAACAAAAAATTTAGATAAAGGTTTTGAAAAATGTGAGGAAGTGTGAATGACTTGAACTTAGTTTATAAAATTGTAAGAAAACTGAATGCCACAGGACTAGCATTTTGTGATATTTACCAGAAGGATATGAACTACAACTGCCAACTCTAGCATCTAACATGTTAAATGAGAAGGTGTTGGACTACTATGATTTGGAAGTCAGAAGATTCCAAACTGATTCCCTTCCATAATTTAAGGAGGGACAATGTATAGACCACTGATGAAGTGATGATATGGTTGCCAGATAACCTTGTCTGTCACAGATGTCCATGATTTTACTTTGTTGTTTTCATGGCCTACAGATAGAATCTTCCTGGAATGTCTTGAATGATGTTCTTGTTTCCAACTCAAGAAGATTAGATATAGAAGCCTACAACTCTCTACAGAAAACATCAGAGATTGTCTAAAGGCATTAGGAAAAGTGAGATAAGTATTTTAAGAAAGATTTCTTAAGATGCAACTCCTTGTCAAAATGTACAAACTTCATGTAGATAACAGAAGGAGGGGCTTGAAAGGAATAAAAAATGCACCTCTTGTTGAGAATGAAAAGAAAAAAATTGAACAATGAGCCTACAAATCATTGTTACAAAAAGGAAAGCAAAAGAAACATTTTCCAAGGCTGCAAAAACAAAAATTAGCAAGATTTGCACATCAGTATCAACTGGTTGTGTCCAATGGGAAAAAGACAAGTGAATTTATGTGAATATTTTTATACAGTTGTTGTATATAATTTAAAAATTTACCATGAATAAAACAAAACAGATTTGTTATGAAAATAGAGAAGTGTGACATACATGAAATATGTGCTGCAAAAGTTTTCAAGTTATTGTAGATGAATTATCGTGTGAAAACTACATGCACATGTAATAACTTCAGCACAAATATTATATTGAGAACAAGTTGATGTGACAATGAACATTGTGAAATTCTTCTAGTATTGTTTAAAGTTGGGTAAGTTTGTTAATTTTCAAGTGATTTTTTTTTTGTTGGAATGAAGTAAATTCTTTGCAAAATATTATGATAGTAAGGCCAACCAGGAGCAGTTTTTTATGCTGTCAGTCTAAAATACATTTTTGGCACATGGCTTTCTGCCCCCCTGAGACCTAGCAGTGAGAGGACTCACAGACTCCATCACAATTTGAGTTTTCAGTTGTTTGGGTTTTTTTTATTTAGAACCAAGATTATGGCTCAGTACCATTAAAACCAACAGTATCTACCACAACATCAGCACACAAATGAGACATTAGGACCAGCAGAACATTTGTAGGAATTTTAAGATAATATGTATCATTATATATCAGAGCATATGTCATTGGATTTAGCAACATTCCTAACATGGAGCATTTTGTCTTTTAATTTCCAACTGTGTCCCCTAATATTGGATTTATCAGTGATTATTGAAAACTGGAGTCAGCATCTGTAAAGTTGAGACCCCTCAGTAATATATGAATATAGGAATACGTTACATTTATTATTGCCTAAACTCTGCTTGATACTGAGGAAATTGATTTATTGCCATTCAGCATTATTGTAATTTGGATAATCGAAGAAAGCTGTAATGTAATATTCATTGTTTCATCTTGAACTGCCTTGAAAGACACAGATTTCAATCTGTACTTTGTTAGATTCTCCCTCATCAAAAGCATATATTAGTAGTATAGTGGGGTACCGTAGCGACAATGGGAATTAGCATTACAGACCCCCCCTGGGCCAGTATAGCGACAAGAAGTAGGTCAACACCCTGGGCCTGTATAGCGACAATGGAAAATTGAGTAGAGGGACTAGAACACCCTGGGCCTGTATAGCGACAATGGAAAATTGAGTAGAGGGACTAGAACACCCTGGGCCTGTATAGCGACAATGGAAATTTTGTAGAGCGGTGACTAGGAGACTGTGGGTTTGTAGAGCGATAAGCGACAGGTGGCATGACGTCACACTGGTAAAAAAAAAAAAAAAAGAGAAGTACTGTGACGTCAAGCTACCTGAGAGAGGGCTATAGACAAACACGAATCAAGAGCGTTCGTGTTTCTTTTAGTAGAGGAAGGGTTTTATATATATTCGTTTAGGGTGGAGATAAAATGAAAATTAAGATCTTTTCGAGGTATTGGAAGTGGCCCTGAAAAGGGCCTTTGGGTTCTTCTTCTTTTATCTTCTCCAGTTCTTCCACCATGTCCTGACTTTCTCAATAATTCCTTTCTTCTTTTCTTCTTCGGGCATCCAGTCAGGATGTCCGAGAGCTCTGAATTTTTGTTGGATTTTCATCCAGTTCTGATTTAGTTTCTCAAACTCTTCTTTCTTCTTTTTGTTTTCCTTTTCCTTCCTCTCTTTTGCCCACGCCTCCTTGATCTTCTTTACTTCTTCTTCCAATACCTTTTTCATCAGGTCTTCCGCTTTCTTTACATTTTCTAAGCCTTTTTCTACAAAAGACCATTCTGTTAAAATGAATGTGTCTTCCAAAAAACACCTTATTTTGGTGACAATATCAAGGGTCTGCTTCAATGTGCCTATTCTGACATATTTTGGATAGTTGAAGCCTCTCAACTTATCCGCTTCCTCCACTATTATGCCTTGTAGTTCATAACTTGCTACTTTCATACTTGTCATAAAGTCTAGGCT
>JAECUM010093900.1:0-24706 GCA_016617855.1 Megalonaias nervosa | reverse complement strand
ATATATATATATATATATTGGCAGTCTAGATTCTTTCTTATTTATGATCTGCCAAAACTTATTAGTTGCACGTGCGCCAATTCTATACTATTATGACATGATTTGTACGTATCAAACATCTTCAAGGTAAATTACCTTGAATTAAATTCTCACAGCTATCATCCAATTAAAAGATTCATTTCCGGATCAAAGATTTTTGATGGGACATAAAGTAAGACACTAACAATCCCTTAGCAACGTTTTCCTATCAGACCTATTATTACGTCATCCTTAAAATGAACGGTATAATGTGGAATTATGCTGCGGATTCAGTTCATTGAATCACAGATACAGGAGGAATATACATTCTTTTATATGAAATCAATTGTCACGTCAGTACTTTAAGATCATTGATTACATTCCTGCAATAAATAGAGCTCAGTGGTGTGTTAATATCAACAATCTTCCTTCATCATTGATCATCTATCGTGGAATCGAAAAGGCTCAATACACATTTGACTTTTTCAGAGTATGTAGGTAAGAACTGTGATATGTTCTTACTTAGAAGAAAAATGGGAATTTGAGATGCAATCATGTTGTGCAAGTTAATGCAAAAACAAAAAAACAAAAAAAAAAAATAAAATAAAATCACCACCAACTAATCTTGAAAAAAAGTCATCCTTCTGACATTTACAGTGATGAAAGTAAAATGGATGTATTCTTGCCCTTGTTATGATCCATGAAAAGATGTCTGCTCCACGATATTGTTCGCATCTGGCATGCAGGCTTTAGACGTATACCTATAAACAGAAGGCAGTGTTTGAGATCCACAAACAGATGTGGCTCCTCTAACATGGTATGATCTCACGTTGGTCAATTTTGGTATCCATGCGAAACAAAAGAATGTTGGTTCCAAACAGAATTTCATTTTTCATCTGATCATTTTTGATGTTTTATAGTAATACCACCATTTGTGTCATGAACTAAATCATAATCTGTGTTGCTGTCACCAGAACCTCAATAAAGACCCAAATGGTTGAGGTATTGCACAGTTAATACTCTGATATTTTCCGAAGTATTTGCCTTGGGATGCTATAAATTATTCCCGCTTGGTTGGTGTCTGAAAAGCTGAAACTGAATCAGAGATAAACTCAAAGACTGTACCAGATAAATTAAGCAGACAATCAGTGTGTGAGCGGGGAGGGTGAATTTCAACAGGTGCTGAAGGCATCTGAACCATGTGCTGTCTATATTGCTTTCCAGTCTTTATTATATTCGCTGAACAAGTCATATTCGACGTTGTACATGTACCTTTGAAGTTTAAAAGTTATGCCCCTTCGATATACCATATAGCCGCCAAGACATAACTTTTTCAGGTTCAAGGCAGGGACTAAAATATCAAATTAATTACACTTTTACCTAAAGCCCTGATACTGAATGAATAGACTTTGAAATAAACGCAACACTACAAGTTGCAGGAAAGTTGTAGGTAATACAAAATAAGCTGCTGCATTCGCAAGAATAATGAGATCACAGAAAATCCGTCTGGCTTGAAATAAGGTGTTTAAATGTCCTAAATGTTTTTATATGGTATAGAGTTGAATGTTTTTGAAGTTCTTGATCCAATAATTGCTTTTAATCCTGACATCAGTCCAGAAGTGCCTAGACATGGGTAGACTATTTGGTTACATGATGTAGTACTTTAGGAAATGTGTTCAGGAGAACCACGACCGATAGAGGGACAAGTGGTTAATGCGTATGGATAACGAATATGAAAACTGAGAAGAGGGACATATCTCAGAGGAACAATTGCAATAACAGAGGAAGAATGATAGTTAGAGCGGCAAGCAGAATCGGAAGAAGGGAATGGAATGAAAAAAAATATGAAGTTAGAGAAGCAGAAGAAGTCAGAAACAGTGGCAGGATTAAAATGGAGAAACTTGCAAGTTAGAAGCATTCGACATAGAAGACAGGAAAATCGAGAGAAAACAAAACCGACAGTTGAGATGTTTGAGAATAACGGGGGATTAGAAAATTAGTCCATCTTAGGAAAACTTGGATGGTTGAGAGGTACATGTATGCCGCTTGTATGGCTGAGCACACAAGTTACTTCGAAGAGGCCCTAACCATGGATGAAAGGGTGGGATGAGTGTTAACTCAATACTTGGCTACAAGGTACTGTATGATTGTTTAACGAGTTATATATACTGCATAATGTCCTTTACCCACCAAACATCGGCCACATTGTTTTCGGACAGACATATGATACTGCGTTCAGTAAACCATATTGTTTTTTCATCGTTATCTATGTCATAAATCTTGTGTGTAGTCAAAAAGAAACTTCTAAATAACTGTTGTGAAAAAATGTTATTATTGAAGTTGGACTCAGTGTGCCTGCCCCTATGCATTGTTGAGCCATGCAAATATATATGAGGGTAAATAATAATAATAATAATAATAATAATAATAATAATAATAATAATAATAATAGTATGAAGAAGAAGAAGAAGAAGAAGAAGAACTACAGTTATTATTATTATTATTATTATTATTATTATTGTCTCGGTAGAAGCCTTAGAACTATTTTTAATATTTTATGTAGAGGATTTAATTATCTTTGCTGTCACTGCTCACAAGTTGCAAAATACGCTCAACAAGCTGCATACATATTATCTAAAGTGGAAAATAGATGTGAATATGAAGAATAAACAAGAGTTGTTGCATTTCGCAGAGGTGGCTATCTCAGATGTTATGAAAAGTGGCAATATTGCCATGCAGAGGTAAAGACTGGTAAATATATTCTTGGTACATTTAAGTCTACTCCAAATGTATATAATTAGGAAGAATTAATATGCAGAATATAGGATTTAAACGTATTTTGAAATATTGGCTAAGACTGCTAATAATGCCAGAAGACAGGTCTCTAAAACAATGCTACAATTTACAATTATGTTGGGGAGAGGAAATTGTGATTGCTACACTAACAATTTTAAAGAGATTCTATTTACATTTGGATTTGGCAATCTTCGGTGTACCTGGGCGTAAATGATGAAAATACATTTATTCGATTGCTCAGCCAGAGATGTATAGATAGTTTTAGTCAAAAGCTGCATGATGAGATTAAGTCGATGGAAAGACTGCTTTTCTTTTGGTCATTGGGAGCAGAATTCACTTGTCAAATATATCTAGAATTGTTAGGAGATATCGATTTTTGTTTTATAATCACTATGCTTGGAGCAGGAACTTCCCACTCAGAGTTAAAACGGATGATATGAAAGTATATGATATGAAGAAAGATTGTGTCACATTTGTAACGTCAATATCGAAAATGAATTCCATTTTATTAGTGCTTTTCCGCTATATGGTGAATTACAAAGAAAATATTTCCCCAGCCTTGGTACATAAAAATCCAGCTTTAGAAAAATTTAGGAGTTTTATATAAAATGATACTAGTAAACATCTGACGACTAATTTAGTAATGTTTAACTTAAAAAGCCTGAAATATTGCAGACACCGTTTTGTCATCTAGGCCTGCTAAATAAAACTCTACATCAATATCACAAAACTTGCTACATACAGGTTTTAGGTTCTCTATAAATTGGTTTGAGTGATTACTGTGTAATGTATATTTGTATCTCACCCAATTCAAAAAATGCAAGAATGATTACTTTCATGTATAACATTTCCATTAGATATCATGTTCTCATGCTACACAGTAATAGACCATTTGTACTGCATGATGTATGCATGTGCATCATGGGCCAATGGCATATGTTACAAATAAATGTTTTTTACCATTATTATTATTATTATTATTATTATTATTATTGTTGTTGTTGTTGTTGCTTTTGTTGTTTTTTTATTATTATTTGATCTTTATACGATTTACGTGATGGACAAGGCAACCGTGAGATGGCATGTAGTACAAATAACCATCATTATTATTATTATTATTATTATTATTATTATCATTATTATTATTGTTATTTAATATTTTTATACGATTCATGTGAGTGACAAAGCAACCTCGAGAGGGCTACGCGTCTAGTTTGCATGCACAGATGAATTAAGATAAGATACTGTCGCTGGGATCTTCTTTTTTCTATTTGGCGATGATAAAAACACAGCCAAAAGTATCGGTAACAGACGAGACCTTTTGGTTTTCCTCGATACCGGATGTACCGCATTCGTGTTAAGCGAGGTCTAATGAGAGATTATCAATTGCGGGATTGGAAATCTGCCTCAACCTCTGCAGCAATTTCTTTTGGAAATATCTTTTATCACTCATCTGGTTTACTATAAGCATCATGGCCTATTAATAATTCCTGTTCTCTAGTCTGATCATATTTGGGCAATAGAAACGGATCTTTCATAATCTCATTTCTTTCTCATCACTTCGAAACGCACACAGTGAAGTACAGGCAAATCCCTGTCATCAAAGTATCTAAAGTAAGCGTGATGTATAATTCATTTTGTGAGAGTATGAAATTAGGCGAATTATATCCTTGACATTAATTAATTAGTCACAAGACGATGTCAGGTTATTTCCTACAACTACGCCAGAATTACTAAGATTTTGAAATAAACAAAACATTTACGTTGAAAATGCTCCCTAATGCAAAGAAAGCATATTGTAAAGATTTGTGTCGGTGGTAACTACCAACATCCTAGATGCGGAATATTATATAATACATGACGATGACTTCTAACGAAAATCAAATTAGTATGGTGCCGGCATGAGTTCTTTGGTTTATGTTAATGTTGATATTTATCATATTCCATATACTGTATACAGATTTCTCATTATATATATATATATATATATATATATATATATATATATATATATATATATATATATATATATATATATATATATATATATATATATATATATATATATTATTTTATATATTTTAAATTAATTTTCAGTTTTAATTTCCATATCCAGTTTTATATTTTCACATATCATTTTTTATTGCTTCATTTTCATTTTCAGATATTTGTTGTTAAATATTCATTTTCACTCTTTTGCTAATCAATTTTCAAATTTAATATTTAAAATTTTATTTCCGTTAACTTTAACTTTCAATTTCAGTTTCAGATATACTGTGTTCATTTTAAATTTACATTGTTTTCAGAATGAATTGTATGAAATTTAAGTTGTTTTATATTTTGAGTTTCAGTTTCTTTTCAAATTGTTTTATTTATTAATTTCATTTTTGTTTTTCATTGTCGGTTTTCATTTTCAGCAATTTTGTTTTACATTTTCATTTTCGTTTCCAGATTTGGTTCTTGAATTAAGCTTTTCAAATTTGTTTCTTCAATTTTATTTTCAAATTTAGTCTTTCAATGTTCATTTACAGTATATAATTTTTAACTTTCATTTATTGAATTTTCGTTTTCAAGATTCATTTTCAATTTTGTTTCTTTCAATATTCCTTTTTTCATAATCATTTGCTTTTAAATCTTTTTTTATTTTTGGATAGTCTTTTTCATTTTAGTTTGCTATTCTTTTAATTTTAGGGTAGTGATGCTGCTTTTTAACAATTTGTTGTGTCAAACGAAAGATTGACAGAGAAAAGTATATTTTCTGTTTGATATTGAAAACGGTAAAACTCAAGTTACATAATCTTCTATAGACATTGAACAGAATGGACAGGAAGGAAGTCATTCGTCGTGATTGGGCTTCTTAAGAAAATAATTGTCTGTCTATCTCTAAAACTGCGAAGCGTAATTTTGCTTACACAAACTCTACCTACAAACATAAGCATGGTGTTAAGTTTAACTTTTGTGGAAGACATAGACATACACCTTCCTATCGAGGGCAACTTATATCTCTTTGAAAAGAGATAATTCTCAAATGATTGCCAATAAAATAAAAAAGAAATCCCTCCAGTATCATTACTTATCTTGTATGATTGTATATTAGTATATGTGAACGTATAGTTCGTGTAAGCACCATGCAATAGTTCAGAAAATCTGAGGTATCATTCGAGAAGACAAAAAGACACAGGAGAATTGGTTCGCATTGGTAAAAACCCTAATAATTAGAAGATATGAAAAGAGAATTGTTAAAATGAACTTTTAATTGTTCGCATTACAACGTATGACTAAGAAAGAAGACGACATGTATGACATCAGAAGCTTTATGTATCGAAAAACACAGTGAAGTGAGTTTGTTTGCACGCACTCTTCCGCTGGAAAATAGCTCACAATGTTCCATTCTAGTTCACGACAAATTGATTCGTATAATAATAATAATAATAATAATAATAATAATAATAATAATAATAATACATCGGCTGCGCACGTGATGCTGACAATAAAGAATTTAAAATATACTTTCACGTAGCACGTTATATTCCGTATAATTTAACCATGTCTACTGGCAACATGTGTAACCTATTCAAACTATTTTATACCCCGCTTATACAACTAAATACTTCATTCATGAGCATCGCTCCACCAAGATGCGTAATGTAACCCTTCTCCAAACTAAATCTCTGACCGAACTGTAGAACAGTTTGACTAACTTATCATCTGACTAAACCGTAGAACTTTTGACTAACTGATCCTCTGCCTAAACCGAAGAAATAAGGCAAAAAGACCCATGCTTCGTTGACCTAAGAAAAATGTTTGATACAAACTCCTACGTTGGGAAGAAACTTCAGAAATGGTAATGTTCCGCTTTTATAATGATAAGCCCATCTGGGGAAATATGTATCTATTTCGAGTAAGAATCTGACAAAAAAACAGATTCTTTTGTCCAGACGATTAAGTCTTTAACTAACTGGCCAGCCTAAAACGTGTGCATAATAACTGTATCAATTTTTTAAAATTTTTCTTCTTTTTGCAAATTGAAGAAACAAGGTCCGCTGTTCGGCTGACAACTTGTGATAATACGTAAACTTGCCCAGGAAATGGTGTATTCCTGTTTGTTGTTTTTTGTTGTTTTTTTTTTTTGGTGTTCATGAATTTGGTTGCAAATTACCTTGATCTCTTCTTGTGATCGGAATACCCGGTGATGCGCTGGTAGTTGACTGGCCAGTTCCCTTAATGAATGTGTTTGCAGGTACCCTTCTGAGCATAGGTTATGTGAAGACCAACTCTGCTGCTTTCAGTGATATCATTCACCTTCACCGTCTTTAATTAATTAGGTAGGTTATCGACAAGTAACAGTTTAATGACTGCAGTCTGTGGTGAGCATAACTAATCAAATCTGGAGGAATGAGTTCAAGCCTATGTTGGATTAATACCCGATTCACCATCTTTATAATTTAGTTCACACCCCAAACTCCCCCTGCGGGTCTGAGGTTGTGTAATTGGCCCGACGTGTCGTCACTATGTGTCGTAAGGGGCGTCTAAGTAGAGGCAACCAGTTTGCCGTGGGTTCTGTCCCGTGTCGGGAGAGGGAAGGATCATGGTAGTTGAGCAGAGGGTTTCCGATACAATACACTGCTTTGGCCTCTATTCTTTCTAGACGGGTGGTCGGGATGGGCCCGGTCTCGACAAATCGGCTGGTCATGCCGAGTCCTAGGAGGCATTGTTTTAATGGCACACCTTCTTTATCTTTCTCCTTGTATCTCTCTTGATACCATCGTTGGCCTTACAGTCTATCCCTTTAGCTTTCCCTTTCCCAACTCTTATAAGACTTCCTAGACGGTGGTGGCTTAACGGGTTAATTGGGAGGTAATTTTACCGACTGAGTATATCTTACGGGATGAATCGGGAAGTGATTTTCCCTACTGAATATAGCACCTGTGTATCCCTGGCACTTGAAAAGTGTCCTCTTGTTGGGCTGCCGGGGGGGGGGGGGGGGGGGGGGTAACCAAAACAACATGGAGAATTCAAAACAAAAATCAACTCAAACCAACGAAAACTTTACCTGGCTCGGATAACAAACCATGTAGTGTGAAGTCATTCCCACGCTTCATGGTGATACAATCAAAATATACTTCAAGATCGCTTGCGGCACTTTCTCCGTTTGTAATAGAAAAGACCATTACGGGATAAATGGTGACACCAAAAAGTGTAAAAAGTTAAAATCGGGCTGCCTACTGGTTGAGTTTGAGCGACGAGGACAAACAGAAAATATCCAGAAAATAAAAACTTTCTTTGATATCCAAATCACCTCATTCGCTTACACAACATTCAATACATCCAAAGGGGTGATTCGCTGTCATGACTTGGCTGGAGTCAGCGACGCAGATATCGTCGAAGGGATGAAAAATGAAGACGTCACTGCATTCCGTAGAATACGTAATAAACGTAACAACGGTTTGACACCAACACCATTGTACTCACCGTCAACAACCAACAGTAATCAAAGTGGTTAAAGTTGGCTCTGCATATCAAGGTTGAAATATACATACCAAACATGTCAGAAATAAGGCCATCATGAAAATAGATGCTCAAAACGTCAAGTATGTGATCGATGCGGAGAAAATTCTCATCCGGAATCATAGAGTAGAGCTAGTCGCTATTGCGCCAACTGTATCTAGGAGCACCACGCCAATTCCAAGGATTGTGAAACATGGAAACAAGAGAAGGAAATACAAAGCGTAAAGTACACTTCCAACATTCCCTATCCAGGGCCAAGAAAGCTTGTACAGGCTAGGACGTCCCTTCCTGGCCCAACCTTCTCCACTGAAGTAAACAAACAATCCCAAAACAACGAAGGATGCTCAAACTCAGACAAACACACCCGATTCACCATCAAGCTCTAATACACCCCATTACCAAGCACATAAAAACACGGTATCTACTCAAACAATTTTCAATAATTCCCCACCACCGAAATCACCAAACAGTAAAAAGGATCTCAAGGAAACAGGAAGCAAAATGAGTCAGATGACCCCATAAAACTTTATAATCGGTTTGGAGACATTGTGGAGATTGATGTAGAAGTAACTGCTCCTCGTACTACCGGAGCTTATGGAGGCTTTACACAAGGTCCATGATACATCGGGGGGGGGGGGAGCCTGACGAAATACATTAACTGTTTTTGAAACGCCTTCCAGAACCATCATTAACATCTCTTTTGAAAATCTTCAATGATTTATGGATTATTGGTAATGTACCTAAGGGTTGGAAAGAAGCAACCGTAATACCATTTCCAAAACCAGGTAAAGAGAGCACAGATCATATCAACTATCGCCCCATTGCACTGACAAATTGTGTATGCAAAACAATGGAACGAATGATCAATTCTCGGCTTGTATGATACTTGGAGACTAATAATTTAATATCTCCTTTTCAAAGTGGCTTTCGATATTCCTAGGTATTATCTTCGACAGGAAACTGACCTTCATTCCACACGTAAAGAACTTGAAAGCTAAATGCTTGAAATCTCTGGATTTTCTTAACGCAGAAGCGCACACTGGGGTGTGGATAGATGAGTCATCCTCAATTTTAGAACGTTTATTCGCTCCAAATTGGACTATGGTCGCTTTGTTTATGATTCAGCCAGAAAGTCATATTTGAAGATGCTTGGCCCAGTTCATCATCAAGGAATAAGACTCGCTCTAGGAGCATTTAAGACATCCCCATGTAAAAGTCTTCTCGCTGAAGCGAACGAACCACATTTATTACATCGTTGGGAAATGCTTTCCGCACGGTATGCACTCAACTTAAGATCAATCCCCTGAACCCTACTTTTTTAGTTGTATTTCAACCCAAATACAAAACATTATACTAAAACAAACCAAATTCCACACCATCCTTTTGGATTAGAATATAATCCAGCCTTGACGGTAGAACAATTGATCTTTCTAAAATACAGAAAACATGCAGTTTCGAAACATCTCCCTGGTACATGAGCAACCAAAAGTACTTTTTACACTACACGATGGAAACAAATCACAAACCCTTCCATCTTTCACGACTCTTATCACGAACTCCTCTCCGAAATTAAAAAGTACACAAGAATTGTGTACTGATGCATCAATGATGAGGAAAAGGTTTATGAAGCTTTCGTTAGTGGAAACCACACTACAAAAGATCGCGTACCAAATGGTACATCGATTTTTTTTCAGCCGAAATCAGAGCAATAGACCTTGCATTGCAATATATCGAAAGCAAACATATTTTAAAAAGCGTCATCTTCTCCGACACACTATCAGTATTTCAGTCACTACGCAATAGAAAACTGGAAAACCCATTACTAACCAATATTCTCATCAAAAATACTGAGTTAAGTACCTCCTACAATATAGTATACTGTTGGTTTCCCAGCCATATTGGAATTAAAGGTAATGAAAAAGCAGATTGGGCTGCTAAAATGGCCCTATCCCTAGAACCATCTGATTTTAAAATACCGTATACTGATTTTAAACCCTAGTATCAAAGAGTCTTTACGTCAGAAGTGGCAGGCATCATGGAATGATGCAGTGCATAACAAACTTTATGCAATCAAGCCAACCCTAGGAGAATGGACTCCTTCCTACAGAACCATCCGCAGGGAAGAGGTAGTCATTGCAAGAATTAGAATTGGCCATACTTACATAACCCACTGCAAAATGGTGAAGACCCACTAGAGTGCTTATGTTGCAATGAACCATTTACTGTTAAACATTTTACGCTAGTGCTTCGACATGCAGCCTACACACTATCAGTACTACAATGTGCATGACATGAAGGAACTTTCTGACACAATAAACGTCTCTTGTATTTTACAATTCATGAAATATGAAAATATTTATTCTACGATATAAGATGTATGCTATCACCGGCACATATCTTTTATGTAATGATTATAACGTCCTTTATATTCAATACAATATTCATTTAAATCTTCATTAACATACACCATTTACATTTCCCGTTGATCGGGAAGCTTTATATATTACCCTTACCATCTTATCGTTTTGCTTTTAACTGATTTTCTTCTCGCCGGTCGATAAGAAACCTTTTATCAATTTTAAATAATCTTACATATAACCTTTTGTGTGGCGCTAAATAGCCTAACAGTGTTGATGCGCCGTAAAAATACAATCAATCAATCAATCAATCAATCGCACCCCAAACCAGTTGGAGATGTAACGTCATATTTCACAACATTGAGTTTCTGTAATGTATTGTCGCCATTCTTAGACGCTAGACCTTGTGCTACCGGAATGCCGGGATCTGAGGTGACTGATACTGTTGCCGTCCTCAAATAAATAGTCGGAGAAACGGTTCTTACTCACTCCATCGTCAGTCAGTTGTTTTTCCATTCGCTGGTCGTGAGCAACAATTGCATTTATAATTTGTGAAAATAATTACATCAGATGCTCATACTGTACAATTATCTTCACAAACGCTCACAAACAGACACACACGTCAACACATAACACCCGTCCTTGTAATTTCAAATGCGGTTGAAGGAGAAAATAATATTAATGTCTTAGTAGCGCTATTTCGCTATTTTGAGTCCATTTCAATACGAGATAGCCATGATGCCTTGCTAGATTCATTATTAGTTCATTTCCTTGAATTTTGAGCTTTCTTTTGTGTACTTTTGTACCCCATATCTTTTAATATCTGTTCCATCAAATCAAATTCGCCGACTGTTATAGGAGTCGTTAGCAAGGTAGTGGCAACCGGAATAGAGGCCTGTTAGGGTGGGATCGTTCCTGTTAATGTTCACCTTTTCGAAAAGTTTTTCAAAACAGATAATAATTGTAAAAACCAAAAGGGACGGTGGAAAAAGTATTAGTGACCTATATATAGTTTAAACGTTGATGATCTTTGGTAAGTAAACATGAATGGTGACTCAGAACATATAGTCTGTGCGAGACTAATGGGTTTAACAATCTTTCTGTGAGATATGTTTGTTTTTATTGCGCGGTAGAATTTATTGAAGTAGTGAAAATAGTCGATGTAATAGAAGCAATTGTATTAGTAGCAGTTGCTGTCATTGTAACAGCAGCAATTGAATTAGTAGCTGTTGGTGTCGTTGCAATCGCAGATTTGAAACAACAGGTAAAATATAAGCGACAGTAATATGGTAGTGGAAATGCAAGCAATACATTGTCATCAGTATCAGACTAGTACTAATTGTTGTTTTTACTTTAGAATAATAGTGCTAGAATGTAGTCTTAGATCGTTTCCGCATTTTGCAGCCATTATTGTGACATTTGTAATAACAATTGTTGCAGTGGTATGAGTTGCACTTTTAACAGAATATTTCATTACAACATATTTGTATTACATTTCGTTCTACTAATTCTTTTCTTCTAAATTTTTTACCCTGTATTTTTATCATTTATATTTTGCATATTTTGTATACCTTTTGCAGCATTTTAACATTTGTACCTTTTCACTTTATCTTGTTAAATTGCATGTTTGAGTTTATTTGGAAGACTTGATCTTCAGAATGTGTGGGGTACTTTTGCAATTCTTTATCTTTACAATTTCAGAGCCTAACATTTAATTAGCATCGAGTGGACAACATTGTGCTGAGTCAGCATTAAATTGCAAACATAGACACATTCATACATACTCTTCCACATGCGTTGATTCCATAGTAAACCCTTGAAGTAAAATAAAACGCAGGACAAAGACAGTCATTTAATGTTTCTTTATAAACCCCAAAGACAGCAAAAAACAACCGATAAACAACACAAACATTCGGCTTCTGCATTAGTTTTAGAGTATTTAGATTTCCTTCGAGTTGAACCGACTTTCACTTATTACATAAAGGTGATAATGACATGCATTATGTAAATGACTGACTCTGGGAGTTCCCAGGTAAAAGTACAGAAGAGTGATAGAAGGATGGTCAAAACAAAATAATATGCAATTAAACGTTAAGTGCAAAATTAAATTTAAAAAAAAAAAAAAAAACAATAATCGTGATTATATTCTTTATAAGATATTCAGGTGATGCTGTTTAGAGTTTTCCAGGAAAATGAGAATATTTCGTTGCTCTCTTTGATGGAATGGGATTCAACCTTATTCGTTTAATTTCAATTAGACAGGAAGTTGTGTCAGATCATATGACACTAGGAAGTTATTCTATTGTTGACACTTTGGTAGAGGAAGGCTGAGATCATGATAGAAATCACGCGCAAGGGTAAGATCGTGGTAGAAACCACAAAGAATGACGTGTCCTCTTACTTTGCACGTTCTCCAGTCGGAAATTGAAACCGGTACAGCAGAGGCACAATGGAAGCACGTCCTATTCAGCCCTTTATTTTTGGTTTAGTATGAATATGTATGCATTAGCATTTAACTGCACGTCTGCACAATATTGACTCTGTGGGGTCTTTTACAAGTAAAGTTCTTAAAGGTACAAATCAAGAACTGGATACAAATCGTGAGGAAGATAAAAAGTCTTCCAAATAAATAATAATATAAAATGTAAAAATGTTAAATTTCTGTAAAATGCATTAAAATAAATTATCAAATTACAAATTATAAAATCGTCAATTCACTCTTCAGAATTTGTTATATAAACTACAGTGCTAAAAAATCCAAGACTTTTCTCGTGGTACATCAACATAAAGGTCCATAACTGAATTCACAATGCAGAACATTCTCAGATTGTGTAAATTATGCACAGGACGCAAATGTGATCCAGTTTCAGTATATGCTGCCTGAGTATGCACTTTGATCGATGTTTGCCGTTCAAGGAATGCATGCATGGGTCAAATACATGTTCCCCTACGCAATCAGCACAATTCCATATCATCTCTTTGAATTTTTGGAGGCTTCAATATAGATTAAAGATTTTAATAAGGCTGTAACTTCTGTTATACAGATTTAGGTTTTATCCGGTAAATGGCTCGAAATAGTATCATGAGGATTGTCTGAGCATACAAGGGTTAGAAATTAAGCCAAAGACTATATTATATCCAAGATTATATATATTTGAAGGTAGCTTGATAGAATACTGGTCGTATTTAGCCAGTTTCGTTCGTCTTAGAAAAAGTGATTTATCATTTGCCTCAACACAGAAGCTTTCTAAGGGTAAGTTTGAAAATGTTTCCAGACAGAATAGTAGTCCTTGACTGAGTAGCAGATGCCTTAGAACGAGATTATTTTAAGGGAATATAAACATGCATATCAGCAAGTCCATACTGTTGATAAGGTGGAATGTGTCACGAATCTTATTAATTGATGAGAAACACGATGATTGCATCCTGTTGAATAATTGTACTATCCATTCTAGCGATATCTCGTTGAAATTGTTGTCAGCTCTGCTTCAACTGTTGATAATCTCGTCGCGTGTTTCTAATTTGCCTTCATATCATGGTGTTTTACGTTGTTGTGGCGAGGAGTGAGTCTGGCAAAACCTAGCCGATCCCAAAGATGCGTTTCTTGCTCTAGTTTTCATGTGACGATAATCAGCAGAATTGAAAAGAAAAAATGGTTTGTTTTAGCTATTCTTGGATGGTGTCTGGTGCAAATCGTTTGATTTAAATCAAGGCGCATCTGTTTTATAGAGCATCGCTTCCATTTACAACATGATAAATTTTTCAGTTGAAACTTTTTTTGAAATAACCAAGAGTCCATGAGCTGTGATGAACCATGCATATCCTTGTTATTTGATTGTTGTTCGAAATTTTATGAATCTTTAGGGAACATTAAATCAGAAAAGCTATCAATCCTACATTCCGGGATGGACAATGAAATACTTTGCGTATAAATTTTAATAATATGTAACTTTTTTGTGAGTATTGTTGAAAAGAGCCTATACTTCACTGTAGGTAGCTATATGTGTAGCGTAAAGTGTCCATATAACACTCCTTTATATCAGATAATCTGACAGCAAATAGATCGCTTTCACATAGCTTGTTGTTATTGTAACAGTTTTTAGATCGTTTACAAATTATCTGGCAATGTTCTACAACATCCAGATTGATCGAACTCACGTAAAATCTAAGCACAGTGCTCAACTCTCAAATAAATAACGTCGCAATTATATACACACATTGTCCATACAAATATTTCCCTCCCCTGTCCTTTGTACTCAGTCGTATCTACGAAAAAAAAGTTCGTTTTCACGTTTATTTTGCCGATGTTTGTCTTGTTTTATGTTTACGTAGCTATATGTGTAGCATAAAGGGTCAATATAACACTCCTATATATCGGATAATCTGACAGCAAAGAAATCACTTTCACATATTTTGTTGTTATAGTAACAGTTTTATTTTGTTTGAAAATTATCTAGCAATATTCTACAACATCCAAACTGATCCAAATAAAATAAATCGACTCTCGAATAAATAACGTCGCAATAATATACACCCATTTTTCATTACAGACCTTTCCCACTCATTTTGTTGTGCTTATTCGTATCTACAGATTACAAATGTAGCTTTTATGTTTATTTTAGGGCATTTGAGCTTTTAGAGCTTTTGCCCATTTTGTCTTGTTTACGTCGTGTTTGTGTGCTGCTAAGCACTGCAGAAACATATTACCCAGACTGAGTATCTGATATAAATGCCTAACGACACGCATGAGACTTGACGGTGATTATTTATCTCACGTAATCATATTTTCTGTATATGTTGTTCACAGTTTCCTAGGAAATATTACCAAAACAAATGTGATATTTAACTGTTACAGACCTACAAGCATTCTTTTGAAACATTTATCTTATTAATCATGTCTCTGACTGTTGCGAAATAATCTAGTACATTATCTTGGCCTGAAGTGGTAAGTCCATTTGAGACTCCAACAAAACAAATGTGTATAGGTTAATGTCCATTTAATGTTTTCTGAAAGGGAAAAAAATCACATAGAGAAAAAATAAGTGCTCTGCCGTTTGTAAAGGACAGAAATGTATTCCCCTAGTCCAATATGCATGTAATGATGACATTTTTTACGGATTTATCGACCGCATGTCTGTTATTTTATGCATTAGAGGGAAATGTCCTTCTGATGTTTTATAATGTTTCCCGCAGGACAACAATTGATAGTCTTGCAGTTATATACTGTCTGAAAACTTGATTTCATCATGATACATTTTGAGTTGCCCAGAAACTATTTCCTGCTGATTTCAAGCGTTTTTTTCTCCTACTGTTAACATCTCTCTTATTTTGCTTTCTTATCTTTCTTCTCTTTATTTGGAAAGGACGGAGTGATTTAGGTTTCTAATCTTAATTCAGTGCTTTCATATTTTCCATGATTTCGACGTATCATTTGTCGTTAAGGTTTGACTGTAAATATAACAATTATCATGCAGTTTTATTTACAGCTAGCGTTTGATGTGACAATCTATAATTACTATTCCAGTAGGAACAATAATTGCTTGCTACTGATTTTCATTTAAACGTGAGATCATGTTTCACTTTTAAATCACGAACACAATTGTCTTTTTTAGTGAACAGAAACATATAGACTACTTAATATACGCTGTCTTTCTTTTATTCGCTTTTGTGTTCACCTGTATGTCAACTGCTGGTTTCGATAATTTAGCACCGATCTTCAGAGATATCTGAAAGACAGGAAGGTTTCACTCTTTAGAAAATGACAGGTGATGATTGTTCACTTTGCCTTCCTTATTTAGCTATATATATATAATATAATACAATATAATATAACATAATATAATATAATATAATATAAAATAATATACAAATAATACTATCATACAGGTTAGAGAATTTTTAATTCGTACTCTACGGAGATTCGAACCCAGGTCCGCTTGAAAACGGCACCCATCGTCTTTCCTGCACGCACCAGCCCATATGCATATAACACCGATTCAGTTGCATTATTTCTTTGGTGATGCGTGCTTAGTCCTGAAGGAATATCGGCTGGTGCGTGCAGGCAAAGCGATGGGTGCCGTTTACCCGCGGACCTGGGTTAGAATCTCCGTTGAGTACGAATTAAAAATTCTCTAACCTGTATGATAGTAATATTTGTATTAAATGTTAATTCTGCCTACTATTATCAAGCATTCTTCTGTAGAATCCATGGATAGCACTTTCCGCTCTGTCTGGTGTATACTTATAATTCTCTCTCTCTCTCCCTCTCTCTGCCTCAGTGCTAGACATCACTATTAACTGTCACACTGCAGACATCGGAGCGATATGACTGAAAAAGTGTTAAAGCTACGCTAAAAATCTAAATCACACACACAAAACTTGAAGCTCTCTCTCTCTCTCTCTCTCTCTCTCTCTCTCTCTTTCTATATATATATACATATATATATATATATATATATATATATATATATATATATATATATATATATATATATATATATATATGTGTGTGTGTGTGTGTGTGTGTGTGTGTGTGTGTGTGTGTGTGTGTGTGTGTATGATTTTGGGTAGGTACACATTGACTTTTAAAGCTGCGTTTCAAAAAGTTCTTTCTAAACATATTTAACATATTTACTTAGTTGTTGGATGGCTTTCTTGAAGTCCTTGATTTCAGTTGGCAAACGCCTTTCTTGAACTCCTTGGCTTGAGTGTTGAATGACTTTCTTGAACTCATTGACTTCAGGGTACGCACCTTTGTTGCTTTACAACAACATTTACATTTTATATAGCCCTTACCTTGCCAATTTTATGGGTTTTTTTTCTACAATAAACTAGACATATTGACAAGGATGTAGAAAATGACAACTTATGAATATAAATGTAGACAATACAAGCCTTTAGGGATTTAAGTAAATAATATTCAAAACCATTATGCGTTATAATTCACTGTCATTATCGGATTATATATATATATATATATATAATATATATATATATATATATAACTCTAACTCTATATATATATATATATATATATATATATAGCAATATGCATGACATTTGTACATTTTAATAATAACCATACATTATGCATTACTATTCATATTTGAAGCAGTTCTAGCTGAAAAACTTTAGAACAGCTTCTAGAGAATAACCATGGGTACGTTCCATCACCCTGAAGTGAGAAAAGAGATCTAATTTTTACTTAAGGTTACTAAACAATTTACAGATGACAAAAATGCTCCAATTGTTATCTATAATTAATCGTTTACAGTTTTCACCCACTAGTCTGTCAACTATGTCACTGTAAATTGCCATAAACTCATTATATATTGCTTTGATTTCGTCTTGTGCAGCTACAGGTATAATTTTACTGGTCAAGTTAATTTTTTATTTTATTCATGGACCTGGATTTGCTTGAAGGTCTGTATTGCATAATCTTGGAATTATCGAAAGACAACTTTTCTTTCCGGGAGGACGAAATGTATGAGATGAATTTGAAAAGTTCTAAATATTTAGCGATAACCTTCTTTTTATTTATATTTCTGAATAAATATGATGCAGATTGAGAGGCAAAATAAAGTTCTGTTAACTAATCTGCAGCTTCACCTGCAGCAAATTGAAGCAACATGTACACCATGACAACACACAGGTCCTCCAAGTGATTTTTATTGTTTGTATACTGAGAAATTGTGTAGCAGTGCATGTGGAGTGCTTTTCATTAATAAATAAACAACTTTAATTTATTATGTAGCAAGATAAATTAACCTCCCTCATACACCACTGCCACAATTAAAAATTAAATAAACAGTTTCTTCGCTGAAAGAACCCAAAGTGTCTTCTCTGACCGAGAACCGCTGAAAAACTAAAAGGATTGTCTCAGTTATCGCTCAAAGAACAGTTATGGTGCATTATTGTTTTTTCTCTCCATAATAGTGTCATAGTTGACAACGCTATCTCTATTACCCGTCTATTTGCAGATTATTAGATAATTATAACCACTAATCTGATATGACTGAACTTCAACAAGCTCTTGATACTTAAAGTGACTGTTAGAAGCAAAGGCTCGTGAGATTCATAAGTAGCAGGTGCTACACACTGCGTGCCACATGCCTGAAACAACCGAACCACACGGTATATACAATCAGAGACCAAGTATTTGAACGATTGTTACTAGAAACCCATACACTGGTATTGAATGTACACTTAATCTCTCCTGGGAACAACACGTCTAAACATGAACAACAAAGCAAATAATCGTATTAGCCTAATCAGAGACACTTTTGAATACTATAATAAAGATGTTAACGACAAATCATACCTGCCGCAAGTTAGTCCTCATTCGGAGTATTTATATTATGTTTATGAACACACTAAGAATAGAAGGCACTGATAAAGGCCACAGAAAAAGGACCCGTTTGTATATGGCATTTTTGCATCTTATTAGAGAAATGCAAGTGTAGATCGGATGTTGAAATCGTTAAATTAACAATAATTTTAAACCATGACAGAAAGACAACTTATCACAATCAGCAAAATCATACATGGCAAAACCGCAGTTATATTTTCTTCTTATGTAATTGGGACTAATCGAGTCACCCGACAAAACTGCAGTCCCCGCATCCATATGGTAGATATATTAGTCTGATGACACTCAAATGTGATAAACTATAGAATGTTAATATCATCTGCACTGAAAAGTGACATATATTGGCAGTCTATATTTTCTGTTTGTTTTGTTATATGTGATCTGCCTAAGCGCATTAGTTGCACGTATGCCAATTATATCCTATTATAAAATGATTTGAATGAAACAAACCTCTTCTAAGTAAATTGTCTTGAATTACGTTATTTCAGCTATCATCCAATTGAAAGATTCATATTTTAATCAAGGTCCTTTGATGTGACAAAAAGGATGACAATGACAATCCCTTTGTAACGTTTTCCTATCAGACCTATAATTACATCAACCTTAAAATGACCGGTATAATATGGAAATATGTTGCCGTTTCAGTTCATTGAATCACAGAAACAGGAAGATTATACCATTCTTTGACATGAAATTAATTGTCAGGTCAGTACTTTAAGATCATCGACTCCATTCCTCCAACTCAACGGAGCCCGGTAGTGTGTCAAAATCAACAATCTTCCTTCATCGTTGATCATCGATCGTGGAATTAAAATGCTCAGTATACATTGGCCTAAATCAAGAGTATGTAATTAAGAATTGTATTATTGTCTCACTTAGAAGAAAGGTGGAATTTTATATGCAGTCATGTTGTGGAATTTAATGCAGAAACAAAACACAAAACCACCGCCACACAGTCTATAAAAAAGTGATTCTTCTGAAATTTCAAGTGGTGACAGTAAAACGGCGGCATTCTTGACTTTGTTATGATCCGTCAAGAATATATTGTCTGCTACTGGATTGTCTTCTCATCTGGCATGCAGGCTTTAGACGCAACCCATAAACAGAAGGAAATACCTGAGATCTACAGTCAGATATGGTTCATCTAAAATGATATGATCTCAACATTGGCCATTTTGGTTGCCATGCGAAACGAAAGAATGACAGTTCCAAACTGAATTACGTTTTTCATCTGAGCAAATTTCTTTTCTGTTTTAAATTAGTACCTCCATTGTGTCATGAACTCATTCATAATCTGTGCTGATGTCACCTGATACTGTGTGTGCCATGGGATGTTATAAATTATTCCCTCTTAGTTGGTGTCAGAGAAGCTGAAATTGAAAGATAAACTCAAGGCTATACCAGATTAATTGAGCAGACGCTCAGTGTGTGTGTTTCTTAAAAGTGTACTGAAGGCATCTGAACTATATGCTGTCTTTTCAATAATTATACTATACGCTGAACAAGTCATAAGCAATGTTATGCATGCACATTTGATATCCCATATAGCCACCAAGACATAACATGTCATTGCCAAGACAGGGAGTAAAATACCCAATTAATTACAATCTTACCTCAAGTCCTGTTACAGAATCAATGAGCTTTCAAATAAATGCAACACTGCTAGTTGTAGGAAAGTTGTAGATAATACAGAATAAGCTGCTGCATTCACAGAAGTAATATCATATCACTGCAAATCCGTCTGTCTTGAAATATAGTGTTTAAATGTCCTGAATGGTTTTATATGGTATCGAGTGTTATTGAAAGTTCTTGATCCTATATTTCTTTATTGTCCTGACATCAGTCAAGAAATGCTTAGATATAGGGAGAACATTTCGGATACGTAGGGTAGTCCTTTAGAAAAATTTATTCAGGAGAAGCAAGATTGCGAAAGGGAACTGCGTTTAATGGAGATGGATAACGAAAATGGAAGCTGAGAATTAGTGAGAGATACCTCAACGGAAATATTAGAATAATAGAAGGAGCGGGAAAATGACAACTGATAGAACAGCAAGCATACCTTGCAAGAATGGAATAGAAGAAAAGAATATAGAGTTAGAGAAACAGATGAAATCAGAAACAGTGGAAGAACTGAACGGGAGGAACGGGCAAATTTAGAAGCATTCGAGTTTCATGAAAGGAAAATGGAGGATAAACAAAACCGACACTTGACATGTTAGAGACTAAGGTGTGGTTAGACCATGAATCCGACTCAGGAAAACTGAGAGGTTATAGATGTACACGTACTCGGCTTGTATGGCTGGACAGACGGGTTGCTAAGAAGAGGCCCCAAGGATGAGAGGATGGGGGAATGTTAACTCCAAACTTGGCTACAAGGGACAGTATGATTGTTTCACGAGCTATAAATAATCTGTGATATCATTTACCTACTTGTCATTACAACATCGGCTACTTTGTTTTTGGACAGACATGTGATGCTGCATTCACTAAACCGTATTGTTGTTTTAATCTGTATCTAAGTGATAAATTGTGTGTTTGTTGTCCAAGAGGAACCTTTAAAACGTGTTGTGAAAGAATGTTGTTATTGAAGTTGGACTCAATTTTCCTGCCTCTATGTATTGTTTAATCCTGCAAAGATATATAATAATAATAATAATAATAATAATAATAATAATTATTATTATTATTATTATTATTATTATTATTATTATTATTATTATTATTATTATTATTATTCTTGTTGTTGTTGTTGTTGTTGTTGGTATAACAATTGCTGGACTAACAATGTTCGAAAGCTTATATTTACCTCTGGACTTGGCAATGTTTGGTGTACTCAGGACGTAAATGATTAAAATACATTTCTTAGATTGTTGAGCCAGAGATGTGAAGATATTTTTTATGCAAAGCCTGCAGGATGAGGTTAAGTCGATGGAAAGACTGCGTTTCTATAGGTCACTGGAAGCAGAATTCACTTGTCAAAAATATATACTAGAATTTTTAGGAGATATCGATTTTAGTAAATTATAATCTCTATGCTTAGAGTGGGGAACTTAAAAATCAGAGTTAACACGGGAAGATATGAAAATATTTGTTACGAGGAAAGATTATTTCAAATTTGTACCGTTAATATAAAAAATGAATTCCATTTTATTACTGCCTTTCCACTATATAGAGAATTAAGAAGAAAATATTTACCCACATTTGTACACAAAAATCCAACTTTAGAAAAAGTTGGGAGTTTTATACAAATGATACTAGTAAAATTCTGATGAATAATTTAGTAATGTTTGCTATAAGCCTTAAAGACTAGAGGAACCGTTTTGTCATAGACTCCTGCTACATAAGGCTCTAGATCAATATCACAAAAATTGCTCCATGCAGGTTTATGGCTTCTCTATACATTGGTTTGTGTGATTACTGTGTAATATATACTTTTATCTTACCCAGTTCGAAGAATGCAATAACGATAACTTTCATGTGTAACACTTCCAATAGATACGATGTTCTTTTCTTACGCAGTAAAACATCTTTTTGTGCCGCATGATGTGTGGATATGTATCATGGGCCAATGGCATGTATTACAAATAAACATTATTATTATTATTATGATTATTATTATTATTATTATTATTATTATTATTATTATTATATGATTGACGTAAGTGAAAAGGCAACCTTGAGAGGGCTACGAGTCTGTAGTTTGTATGCACAGATGGATGATGATATGATACAGTCGCTCGGGACTTGTCTTTTCTCATTGGCGATGGTAAAAACACATTCAAAAGTACCGCTAACAGATGAGATGTTATGGGTTTGCTCTACACCTGATCTACCGCATTCGTGTTAAGCGAGGTCTCATGAAAGATTATCAGTTGTGTGATTGGAAACTGCCTGGACCAATGCAGTGATTTGTTTTGGAAATTTTTGTATCCCTCTTCTGTTTTACTTATAAGCATTGTGTCCTATTAATCATTCGAAATCTCTAGCCTGATCGTGTCTGGTCAATACAAAGGATCTTTAACACTTATTTCTTCCCCATCACTTCAAAACGCACATATTGAAGTACAGGCAATTCGCTGTCATCAAAATATCCAAACGTGAGCGTGATGTTTAGTTCATTTTGTGAGAGAAGAAAATTATTAGAATTATAACCCTGACATTTATTAGTCACAAGGCTATGTCATGTTACCTCCAACCCAACGCCAGGATTACTCAGACATTAAAATGAGCAAGACATTTACGTTGAACATCCAATGTCATGCAATGAAAGTATATTGTAATGTTCTTTGTCAATGGTAACGACCAACAACCTGGATGCGGAACATTATAAAATACATGATGATGACTGGTAACGAAAATCAAACTGGTATTGTGATAGTTTGAGTTCTTTGGTTTATGCTTATGTTGATATTAATTATAATCCATATATTGTATACACATGTCTCGCAGATCGCTGTAAGGTAGAAATTAATTGATCAGTGTGGATAATCAGGGTACATAACTCTGCTAGAGCTATTATTGATATGACTGTTAATATATAGGATTGGATTATATTTCTTTTATTACTTGCACATAAAGTTTACAGAAACTTTGCCAGATTCAGAATGATCAGTAATAATAATAAGTAGATGCGATCAATTGGGGAAAAGGTATATAATTTGTTCTAATTGCAATAATACTGTTGGGGTCAATATAATTATAATTTTTAATGGCATTTATCTAATAATACGAGAAAATTGAAAATTGATAAAGTTCACAGATAATGACATAATATTCCTAAATATAATTTAGCACAAACCGTGTCAGTACTCTTGCAAACTTCTCCAAGTTTATTGTTAACATCGTGGCTGAATTAAAGAAACGTGGGGGATACTAAATTTGATATATTTGTGGATCCCACATCATAACAGTAAACGTTAGCATATTATACTGGAGTGGGGTATGTGATGTGCATTGTTGGACACTGTTTGGTGATGTACCAATGATGTGTCCTCAATAAAATAGTCTTATTGAAGTGGTGAATGTCCATAATTCCGGATCGTGATCCAGATTGAATTAGGTGTCAAAATTTCGAGCACACTAAATAGTAATTGCCCCGATTCAACAGTTATTAACACAATTGCGTTAATGATGGACAGAAGACTGTATGCAGAAAAACGATGGTCGAAACGGGTTTCAATATTTGTGAATCAAAGTGATTTCATTGGAGTTAAACTGAGATTCTAGAGTGTGATAACACTGAATCATCACTTAGATCGATGTGATGTTTTAAGGTTACTTACCCAAGTTTATAAATCTACAATACAGCCAGACCTGTTTCAGCTATCTTCTCTGATCCACATCGTACTAGATGTACGAAGTATGATACAATAGTTTGCAATTTTAGGTGCATTGGATTGCCACCTGTTTTGAAATACCTCAACCTTTATACAAATAATGTACACGAAAGAATTTTACTCTCCACACATATCATAATACTTTTGGTATATTTGTTTGGACATCTTCTCGAGGTCTAACTATGATAACTATGATAGATTTCCAGATCTTTAATGTGACCTCATTTGACTAAACAGTCAAAATGTTTTTATATTTGTTTATTTCCACCACCACCAGCCCTTTCTTCATATGTGGATATTTTTCGAAAAGTAAAACAAATTTT